>WNLN01000183.1:0-62536 GCA_021347865.1 Sarocladiaceae sp. CBMAI 1973
CTTTGCACTCGACATCAGCGCGCGCTGTGAGATTGACATGCAACGGCGGCCTTCGTGAGGGAAGAAGGAGCACAGTCCCCCTGTACCTTCCACACTCCCGCCTTCCGTACCCACCCAACGGACCCCCATCATCCCACGGCCTTCAGGGGTTCAGTCCGCTGTCCAATCATATATGGGCACGCGAGATGTCACTACACCATTCTGAGCAAGCGGGCCCCCGCTAGCGGACAGGCTGCTGGCCCCGCACGAGTAACGAGACCAGGAACGCGCGAGGTATCCCATCCCACTTCGACAGGGGCCACCACCTAACGTCTGTGTAGGTAGGGCGCACCAGAGACCGGAGCAAAGAACTTCATCTCTGGAGCTCGATGTCAAGGCTGGAGTAAATCACCTTAGCTTCTTTGCCAGCCATCTTCTTTCGTGGCAGCCACGTTGTGTATCCACTTCATTCGGAGTAGGCACAAAAGGGCAAAAGGATCGGGCATAAACACATTTGACGCACCCCTTCTTCACCTTAACTCAGCCATAGGCTGCCAGGGTCGTGCTACTGTCGTCCCACAACCACTGCATCAAACGCGCACGGCATCACGTCTAGTCTGCTGAGATTGGTGGTCTGGTCTTGAGCGATAGCCAGACCAGTTCCGTTTCCTAATCTGGTTTCGCAGCCTGCCTTTCGGCACACTCGAACACCGCTTTAGGCCAGACTTCGCAGCTTGCATCTTGCGTCTGAATCTCAACAACTACAAATGCGGGACAGGGACTACCGTCACACTCTGCAGCCAAGTCGCGCGCATATTCGACTTCTCCAATCGTCGGGTATCTACCGCGCACTCATACGACCTTGGCCGACATGCACATAGAGTCCGGAACGTTGGTGGCACTATCACAGTTTGCTGCAGCAATCGAGGCGAGCACGAGTGATTGTGCACAAACCCTCCTTTCAACCTTTCCAGTGCCCACAACTTCCCTGCTGCTTCAATGGCCAAGGCCAGTGATGGCTGCCACATAAGAATCATCCGTCACATCTTTCTTGTTGCATTCCTTGTTCCCACAGCCCCGGGTCAACACAAACCCAGGTTTTCGTAACTCCAGCAGCCTCGAACCAAGATGCGATTCGCTGAATGTTTGGTACTTCAGGGAGCAGAGCAGGGAATCCCGCATTGATCGCCATTGGGCGGGACCTGGGCAGTTTCCTGCACCGTGCCACATCATCCTTCCATGTCCTATATCATGGTCAATTATACCTAGCCGGCTTTGTGGCGTACATCAGTGCCCGTTGACATCGTGAGCCTATGCTGTACAATACTGTCACCTTCACTCTAGACACTGATGCAGTTCGAACGATATATTGTACTTGGCCTCGTGCCGTGGTTGTATTGCAGCTTACCATACTTTACGACTGAAGCATGTCCCAAAACTTCGCAGCTTCAAAGCTCACGCGAGTCAGAGTTGAGCCAGCGTGGAGGGTGGGTGTTCATTAATATCGCGGCAGTCAGTCCGCATGGGCACAGTCTGCACTACCGAGGACAAACAGACCGCTTCCAGGGGCGGTTGTCTTGAGCATCGAACGCGCGGGGCGATGATACTCAGTTGGGCGCTGACCAGGTCCTTTCAATTGTCCTTGTCAGTCGCCTAAGGTACCGGGGCCAGGCCCAAGCTGTGCTTCTCTCCGTCCCCTGAACGCTCACACTTCAGCCTTCATGGTTCCTTGCTAGTACCCGTCCGGCTATGCGCGCCTAAGGTAGTTTCAGCGCGGATCAAGCCCACTCTTTCTTCGGGGTGTCGAGGTGCGAGCAAATAACAAAGTCGCTAGGGATTTCAGAAGGTGAAAAGTATACCTTCCGATGGACGACCAGGGTGACGGTTCTTCACGGAGATGCCGTTGGCCTGCTCCCACTTGACGCCCCTGTCAGCCGAGCATGCTACCCTGAACCAGCCGTTGTTGCATTGCATACATGCAATGATGGGGGAATCTGCAGCTAAATATGCACAACGTCGCTTGGAATGAGACATGCGTCGCGATCTTTCGTCCGATCATTGTTGAGATACATTGCGTGCGGATCGTGAGAGTAACTTTTCGGGGATCTCAAAGCTGACTTCAGGTTATGTTGTCTCTGCGGGTAATCAACAGCAACGTGACGGTTGTTTGACCACCTTTGCCTCATTCCGAATACATGATAGTATTGATACTCCTATAACATGCTAAGAAAACTCTCATTTGGATAACCGATGACTGATTTATCGTCACCACGCATTTGAGCAGTCGTTATCACACACTGCCACTTGCAAACGAAACTGGCCTCTCCCGGCCCGGTTTCAAGCCGGAGCAGACCGAAGGCGCTGCATTGAGTGTGCTTGTCAGGATAAGATGCTTCGCCATGATTGATTTGTCACACTCGATATTGATTCCGATCATCTTCTGGAAGGGCACCGCGCGGGCCTCTGTTGGTTCTCTGCACTGGTTTCTGAATGACACCGTACATAGGGGAGGTATCACGTGACTCGGCACCAAGTCCGCGTTTGGCAAGACGCGTTGACGTTATCGATTAAGGTCCTTCGACAATTCTGACGCGATGATCAAGACGATATCGACATGAAAGCAGCCACAATCGTCTAACGGGATGCTCAGCAGCCGGCAATCATGGCCCCGGTGGTGGTAGACTTAATATCCTCCAGCCCTCCGCCAGAAAGTCCAATTGCGGCTCAGCCGCCCCCAGCTACTGAGCAGTCGCAGTCATGTCGAGTTACAGTGTCCGCCGCGGACGCCGCAGGTACGGTGTTCCCGTCCAGTTACTCGACATTTCCGTCGAGTGATCCGGGACTGAGCTGCATGTCTCGGAAGGTGCCGCTCGAGGCGGAACGGAGCCCAAAGCGTCGCCGGTTGAGTCCTAAGGGCGACTCCCATAGAAGCATCCGTGGTTCTTCAGATCTTGCGGGCAGGCCACTCGAATCTGCGCCGCGTGGACGAGTATTCGAACGGAGGGAAGACAAGCCTGCCGGAAGGGCCAATCAGGACACTATATCATACATCTCAGATCCCTTCACAAGCTCGCCTCTACCTAGCCCTGCTGCGATAATCAACGGCGCAGCGCCTCCTGTGATCGACCTTTCAAGCACACAGAAGCCCCTTCCGAAAAGGGACGAGATAGCAGGTTCCGAAATCGAGGACATGAGTGGGTTTCCAAGTTCACCGGCATCGGTGGGAAAGCGGCATCATGTCGATAGCCGTAGAGCCACGAGATCGTCTCCAGACCCCTTCATGAGCTCTCCCCAAGTGAGACCGACAGCGGCTAAAACGACACTGCCTACTACCGGAATGGCACTTGACTCGTCCAACCCTTTTGCCAGCTCCCCGCCAGTCGCAAAGGCAGTCGAAGTCTCCGATGGTAGACCGACGCAGTCGCACCGTAGACTCCGGGACTTTGATCCGATATCGAGCTCTGCCCCGGAACCATCAGGAGGCCCTTCTACGGTGAGGGCACGCGATAACAATTCACCCGCGGGCTCTATTGTCATGATCGACGATTCAGATCCCGAGCTTGAGAAAAGCTCAGGCGATGAGCTGCCAGACATCAAGAATATACAACCTGTTTTCCCCAGACGCACGGCACGCAGCCCCATGCGACGAGCCCTCAGCGACACCCATGCTACCAACCGCCATATGGCCTCACGCAAAGTGACCAGTCCGAAAGTGACGGCCGATGAACGGGCCAGAGCTCGCGAGGCCAAGCAGAAGGCGCAGGCAGCTGACAAGGAGGCGAAGAAAGCAGAGCGCGAACAGCAGAAACGCATTCGCGCGCTTGAAAAGGAGAAAGCGGCAGCTCTGGCCGAAGTCAACAAGATACGCACCGACAAGAAGGTCTCAACACGCGAGATGGTTGTTGACCTGCCGGTAGGACTTGACGAGAGACTGAAGACGCAAGTCGAAACCATTCTGGAGGGCTTGGACGTGCAGCATACAACGTGGCAGAGCCCCATGCCAAACCTCGTCAAGCTGAGGCGGAAGGTGGATAGTCGCTTCGATGATGACGAAGGTCACTGGGTTCCGTGTCCTTCCACAATCGTCGATGAAGACCATGTTATCGTCGTCGTCACAGCGACCGAGCTGGTCAAGCTGGCTCAAGACGGACTGGATGCTTTTGTCGAAAACATCAAGAGTCATCTACCCACGAAGAAGTTGCTGTATATTCTTGAGGGAGTGACTCCCTGGATGCGGAAGAATCGTAACGCGCGGAATCGACAGTTCGCATCGGGCGTCCGTACACAAGATAGTACTGATGCTCCTCCGGCGTCTTCGCAACCTCGACGACGCAATGCTGCAGCTCCTCCGGTTATTATATCAGAGGATATCATCGAAGATGCGATGCTGCAACTTCAAGTCGTCCACGGTGCTCTCGTACACCACACGAATGTCCCATTGGAAACGGCACAATGGATCGGGAATTTCACACAGCATATTTCGACAGCGCCATACCGCCGCCAGAAAGAGCGCTCTACAACCACAGCAGGCTTTTGTATGGAGAGTGGACAGGTGCGCACAGGTGATGACGCCGCGGATACATATGTCAGGATGCTTCAAGAGGTCGCGAGGGTGACACAGCCAGTCGCGTATGGGGTCGCGGCTGAGTTTGGCACTGTAACGAAACTCGTGAAGGGACTTGAGGAAGGGGGTCAAGGAAGGCTAGAAGCGGTAAGGAAATGTGCCAACAGAGACGGAGCATTCTCAGACCGCACATTGGGCAAGGCCATCAGCAAGAGGTTATGGCAGGTCTTCCTGGGACGTGATGAGACTAGCACGGATATTTGATGAACGAGCACGAGTTATGATATTGTTTATTATTGGAGATCAAGACTACTGAAGAGCTCTGGTTGACTCTCGAGATGAGCACGGCAAAAGGATCTGAAAGGTATTCGTTAGCTTCTTGTTATGCCAGTAGTGGTAGAAAATGAAGTGATAGAATAGCCAAATTTCAGATAGCGGTTGAACTTTGTTCTACATTATTGTTCGGAACAGGTCTGTGAAACGTTGTGTTCCTCATCATATACATGGCTGGGGGAATGCGTGACAAATGTCAAGCACAAAAGAATAAAAAAGAAGTGAGCTTACCTGTTACGATGAGACGAGGTAACTTCAATCAAGAAGTAACCTCGTCAGCTTTGCGCTTCTTTGCCTTTACGGCGAAGAAGCTATCGATGCTCTTTTGCTTGTCATCAAATCGAGCGCTGCCGATCCCGCCTCGGGTCTTTTTCAGACCTTTGACGTGATCAGTGCAATTGACTGCTTTGATGTGAAGCTTGAAGGGTAGAGACTTCGGCGTAGTCTGCTTGGTCTCGACCGTGGAGGGAGACAGAACTCCGTGAAGAAACCCTGTGTTGCTCCACGAAGGAAGAACTGGAAGGGCAGAGTGAAATTCTGACCCTGTCCTTGGTACCTCTGGACCGAGACTCAAATGTCCAGGGCGGAGTCGGGCGCATAGGGCACGAAAGAGGGTGCCGAGAATGAGGCCGTGGGCCACGATGACACAGGCTGCTTTTTCTGCTGCATGGTCGGCCGAGTCCAGTGTAGGAAAGAGATGATCGTCTAAAAAGCGGTCGGCTCGAATCTTCATGGCCTCGGATGTCTCAGCACCCTCATGCGGTATCCTTTCGCCCGACTTGCCAGCCCCAAATCTCATGCCTTCGCCACTGCCGAAGTCCTTCTCCCTAAGCTCGGGCAGCTGGATCAAGACGACGTCGCCGTCACGCTTCGACTGAGCCTCAAGCACCGCCTCGGCCGTCTTCACAGCGCGCCGCAAGTTGGAGGAGAAAATATGCTCAACCGCGAATCCAGCTTGCGCAAGATGCGATCCGAGCTTCCTCGTCTGCAGCACGCCATGAGTGGTCAAGGAGGAGTCTCGAGAGCCCGCGTAGAGGCCAGCGACGTTGTCAACCGACTCGCCATGTCTGATAAGAAAGAGATGCATGGTGCAAGAAAGGAGAGTGTCTAGAAAGAACAAAGCCGCACTCAAGGCGGGCGCAGAAGCGCGAGAATGTTCATGCTGCTCGATGAGGCAGGCCTCTAATGAGGAATGAAGGAGAAAAAGTGAGGTGAAGCTCGGTGGGACGCCAATTTATTTGGCTTTGAAATTTTCGATAATTTGGCTGACATAACCCTACGCGCGCGCCTAGATGCATAACCCACTTATGGCGATATGGCGACCGTTGCACGCGTCGTCCAGTGCCCTTCGTTTATCATTGTCAACATTAAACACCTTTACACCGAGTAATTGCAGCCATAGTGGCTGTGTACGTCGCGATATACGAGAATGTGGTTGAATGCAGGTAAACACGAAGCTTGCGAGATTTTTGGCTAGAAAATTGACATTGCTCATAAAGACTTAACACTATTGTACATAGATCATTACCACATAATCAATCTGCAATTACTTTCAACCGTCTCAAGCGAATCGCTTACTTCTTCTTGCCAGTGAGCGAGCCAAGGGCATCACCGAGACCCAGGCCACCCAGGATCTTGTCAAGACCAAGGCTACCGAGCAGACCATCAACGAGGCCACCCAGACCAAGACCGCTCAACTATCATGGATGTCAGTGGTGAATTAATAAACGCTAGAGTGAAGAAACTTACAAGACGGCCCACGATACCGAGGACACCGTTGAGGAGCAGACCAACGGCGGCCAAGATCTGGAAGAGGGGCTCGGAAAGAAGACCCCAGAGCGGGCTGAGCTGCTTCTTAGCCTTGGGCATACCCTCGAGCTTGCGCTTAGCATTGTCAATGCATTCGGTGACGCTGCCGGTGAGCTGCGGAAACATGTTAGCAAAGGACCACAAGATGATATGAAGGTGTATCAACTCACCTCCTTGAGCTGATCGGCAAGGTGGAACTCCTCAGGAGTAGCCTCACGGTTAGCAGACTTCTGCTTAGCGTTGCGCTGGATGCGACCATCGGGGTCCATGCCACGGATGACACCGTTGGCCTCGGTGAGGATCTTGCCACCATCTTCGATGAGAGGCTTGACCTGCTTGACGAGCTCCTCCTCATCACGCTCCTCCTTGGGCTTGCGCTCTTCGGCATCAATCTTGTCGTTGATGCGCTTGCAGATGGGGCGGATCTTCTCGAGGCTCTGCTCGATCTGGTAGCCGAGCTGCTGAGCGAGCTTCTTATCCTTCTCAGCGGTCTCACGCTTCTCCTTCTCCTCGGGAGTCTCCTCCTCCTCCTTCTCGGGCTCCTCGGGAACGTCTTCGATGAGAACGACGTGGCCGACAGTCTGGCCCTTGGAGTTCAAGACATCACCGTCATCGTCGACCTCCTTGCCGGCGCAGACCATGGCGTCACCACTGACGAGCTTGCCAACGATCTCACCGCCAGAGTCACGGACGTTACCATCCTTGGAGACAGTCAGACCGGCCATGGGACCCTTCTTCTTCTCCTCTTCGGGCTCCTCCCAGCGCTCAGCCTTGCCGAGGACGTTGCCGTTGGCATCGACGATCTCGCCGTCATCGTCAACAGCGCGACCAGCAAGGGACTTGGCGTCACCAGAGGTGAGACGACCGACAACATCACCTGAAGGTGTGTAGATCTTGCCATCCTTGCCGACAGTGCAGCCGTTGAGCTCAGCGAAGGGACCCTCGCTGACACCCTCACGCTCGCCCTCAGGGACAAGCTCGGCCTTGCCAAGGATGTCGCCGCTCTCGCTGCGAATGTTACCGTCCTTGTCACACATCCTGCCGACCATGCTGGCAACATTGCCTTCGATCACACGACCGTAGATCTCGCCGGACTTGCTGACGACGTTGCCAGCCTTGTTGACACGCTTGCCGGCAAGGGCAGAGTTGTCGACGGCTTGCTCAGCCTCAGCCTCGGGCTCGTCCCAGGCCTCGGCCTTGCCAACAACGTTACCGTTGCGGTCAAGGACATCACCGTCCTCATCGACCTTGGAGCCCTTGAGCTTCTTGGCGTCACCCTCAACTAGGGTACCGACCTGCTTGCCCTCGAACGTGATCTTGCCGTCAGCCTCAACAATGGCGTCGGGGAAGTTCTCGAAAGGAGCAGAAGTCTTCTTGTGGTCCTGACGATCAGCGTCGGACAGAGGCTTACCCCTGCCGACCTTCTCGCCGTCGGTCCAGATGTAGCCCTCGGCATCAGCGTTCTTGCCAACGAGCTGCTTGACGTTACCCTCGACGACCTCGCCGATGATCTCGCCCTGGTCGTTGACGAGCTTGCCGGACTTGTTGACCTTGGTGCCCTTGAGTACACTGTAGTCGAGCTCCTCCTCCTTCTCGCCCTCCTGTTCCTCACCCTCCTTCTTCTCCTCACCCTCCTCACCGGTTTGACCCTCAGCGAGCTCCTCGCCAGTCTTCTCGGCGTCTTCCTTGGCCTCGTCGGCTTGTTCTTGTGCCTCCTCGGCCTTCTCGCCAGCCTCGTCGCCGGCCTCACCAGCCTTCTCCTCGGTCTGGTCCTTCAGGTCTTCGCCCTCAGCCTTGGCTTCGTCAGTGGCCTCATCGGTCTTCTGCTCAGCCTCGTCCTTGAGATCATCGGTCTTGGCCTCGTCGGTCTTTTGCTCGGCCTCATCCTTGAGGTCGTCGGTCTTGCCCTCGGCATCGACACCTTCTTGACCCTCAGCTGCCTGATCTTGTGCAGCGTCGGTGGCCTCGGCGGTCTTGTCTTGAGCATCCTCAGCAGTCTCGTCTGCCTTGTCCTTGGCGTCTTCTGTGGTCTCATCGACCTTGTCTGTGGCATCGCCTGTGGTCTCATCGACCTTGTCTGTGGCATCGCCTGTGGTCTCATCGACCTTGTCTGTGGCATCGCCTGTGGTCTCATCGACCTTGTCTGTGGCATCGCCTGTGGTGTCGTCTGCCTTGTCTGTGGCATCTCCTGCGGTTTCGTCGACCTTGTCCTTAGCACCCTCGGCGGTCTCCTCAGCGTTGTCCTTAGCCTCTTCGGTGGCTTCTGCGGTCTTGTCCTGGGCGTCTTCGGCAGACTCTTCAGTCTTGTCCTTAGCATTCTCGAGAGTGTCCTCGGTTTTATCCTTGGCTCCCTCGGTGGTCTGCTCGGCCTGGTCCTTCACATCGTCGGTAGGGGCGGATTCGCCGGTCTCCTGGGCCTTGTCCTCAACGCCCTCGGTGGCCTCCTTGGTGTCGGGCAGGTGAGCCTGGCTGTCGCCAGCTGCACTTGTGCCCTTGTTGCTGCCAGTCACGCTGCCAGTCACACTGCTGAGGGCACCCTTGGTCTTGCCGACGACGTTGAAGCCGCTGGAATCGTCACCGTCTTCGACCCCCTTGGTGGTGTACTCGCTGGCGTTCTCATCATCATTGTTGTCGTTGTTTCCGAGATCGAGACCCGTTGCCTTGCCAAGCACGTCGCCTGTGTCGCTCACGATGTCTCCGGCGGCGGAGACTGTGTTGCCAGCGAGCTCCTTGGGGTCCTTGGACTCTGGGATCTTGCCGATTGACTGTCCTGAAGAATCGACAATCTCACCAGCGTCGTTGACGGTTCCTACTGCGGAACGCGGCACAGATTCATCTTCAGCTGTGATGATGTTAGTAGTCGTTCAATGCTTCGCGTGCGTGAAAGAGCTTACTTGGGTTCTTCTTCTCTGTGCTGGGACTGTCTTTGCTCTTGTCCTTATCTTTGCTCCAGCCGCCCGGGATCGAGAGCGGGTTCATGCTTGACATAATGGATTTCTCGGGACAAAATGGATGATTGGGATTGTTTTCAATTGGTGACCAAAGCTGTGTTGGTCTGCTTGGTTTACAAAAGTCTCTCGGTCAAGCCACACAACCACGGCCTTATATACCATCCTCATGAAATCACCCATGTCTAGTACACAACAACCTTCACCCAAGGCAAGAAACTTGATTTCACGACCATACCAGGGGCGCCACGTTTCGTATGTTACCGAGTAACGTCAACGAGGACTCTTTGCACCGTTCACAGCACGACTACTCCTCCATTCGTGGCTGCACTTACATGCGCCACACGTCATGATGGGCACTGATGATGGAGCAACACGCTTCTGCCACACCCTCAATGACGCAGACGGGCACTTGTTTGCCGCCGAGAAGGGTGGCTTTTCAAGGCAGCCACACCTGGGGAGAGTGGTCGTTTGCAGTGAGGTGTGGATGATATCAATCTCGCAGGGAGGGGAGCTTAGGTCGACGCCACTCCACGCTCCCAGACCAGGTTGTGGCCGTGAATTCGGGCGTTTCTCTTACATGTGGCACATGCGAGTGGTGGTCGCTTGCCCTCACGCTGCTACGCATCGAGATTTGAGCTGGTCCTCTATGCATTTTGCGCGGCTATGGATCCTGGCTACCTAGTACTCGTCGAGCCTCGAACCCTGGGGCGGCCTCAGAAACCGGTTTCGCTGCATGGGATCGTCGCTTCCCTCGGGCTGAACCCCACACTGCGACGCACACCCCTTCTACTGTGGCGTGCACATTGACCGAGAAAGTTTATGGGACCTTGGACTTTTTGCTCTTTGGATGACTTCAAGATCGAGTGCTTTGAAACGTGCATGTTGTCGATATGACATCGTTCAAGACTTGGAAAGGCGCTTGGAGCACTTCGGTGGCGACGGCAATCGACCGGATTCCATGCCGAAGAGGTTCACTGTCAATCTGCATGATCCGCAAAGGTAAGTTCTCTTGCGCATCATTTTGATATTGCACTTTTACGCCCGTGACATCTTCTTGCATGTTCGTATATACGTTATGTCGTGTGCTGAGAGTTTATATTATGTACATGATGTCCTGATGACCATTTTTATGCAGGCCTATGCATTTGCCGTATTCTTTTCCCTTTCCTTTTCCTTTTTCTCCTGCTCACTTTTGAAAACCGTGGGTATCTTGATAATCAGCTGAATGCCATCATGCGTGGACTTGACGTCCAGGTAAATCTCTGAAGGTCCTGGAGCTGCGTTTGGCTTGTCTGCCAGGTCTTTCGACCCAGTGTCTCCATTTCTGAGGCGCTCGCCGCCGGGTGTATCATTAAGCTTGCCAACAACTTCGTTGTCGGCGTTATATATGTTTCCTGAAGAATCAACTTTCAAGCCACCGCCCAGTGCAGTCAATGTGGGCTTTGTATGATTTTCTGAGACGTAGCCAACGACTTCACCATCGACATCAAGAATTTCGCCAGACTTTGAGACTGGACGTCCTATCATTGATGGCAAGTCACCTTCCACACGGCCAAGGACTGATCCATCCCAGTCTAAGATGTTGCCAAACTCATCAACATACTTGCCTTCAAGACCAACAGCGAGCTTTGAGGGCTCTGGGTCTGATGACATTGGTGCAATCTTGGGGATGTGAATGTGATTCTTCTTGGGAGGAGAGTTTGAGGTGTTTGAGGATTCCCCTCTTTTGGGGTAGGGCGTCGGCTTGAAATTGGCGGTAGGGATGGACCAGGTCTTGGAGCCCTCGACGTGAGCTGGACCGGACTCCTGGTGCTCTCCGACGGATGAGGCGCCGTCGGAAGCCGCGCTGGAAGCCCCGTCTTCGGCAGGTGAAGGCATGGAGCAGGATGAACGTCTAACGGGTCGATCAGCGATCGGTGAAGGATCGTACCCAGAAGCGATGGAATGAGACGATTGTCGACCAGGGTGCTGTGCAAAGAGTGGATTTCGCTGGAGCTGCAAGTATCCTGATGGGTAAAGGTGTTGGGTTGGGAGGGCTGAGCTGAGCTGATGGAGGCCAGCAGCAGGTGGCGGGTTCAGTGCAGTTGCGCCGCGTAACGCAGATGGGTGGGAACTTCGGAATTGATGGAAGGGTTGTTGAATGGAAGAGAAGAGGGGAAACAGACGCGGCCAGCCAGACAGACACGAGGATGGATAAGCATGGAAGAGCCTCAAGGGCACGTCCTGGTCTGTTTGAACTAGAGCCTAGACTGGGGCCGGGATCCTCTTGGGACTTTTAACATCCCTGCTCGACCAAGATTGAGAGCGATCTTGGATTCTCCTCACCATGTCTCGACTGTCGTGAATCTCCAGCCACAGTTGCATGAGCTAGATGTCGTGCCTTGGACTCGAGCGCTGGATCGACGATGAAAGACGTTGGAAACGTTGGAAGTTCTCCAGCGTTTTGAGTTAGCTAGCGCATTTTGGCGACTTGTCACAAAGATGTCAGTGGGGGAGATGTGATGGGTATCCACGTCGAAATTACGACAGAATTGCGCAGGTAGCTGAAAAAAGGTGATGGGACAGGCATTGCATTGATGATGTGCCAGCGACCGGATGAAATACACCGCCACACCCCTGTGACTGGAGGAGAGACTCGAAGGAGTCGAGAACTTGGAAGCGGAGGAGGTGAGGGACAAGCGCTGCTGACGCCACACCTGGGCCTGTCTTATGCACAGCCAAAGTGTGTGTCAGTCAGTCAATCAGGGCGTGCGTGTCTGTCCTGTGTGTGGCAGTCAGTGTGGCAGAAGAGGTTGGAGCAGCCACGATCAGCTCTGGGCAGTCCAAATGTGGCTGAACATCATGATCCAGGCTTCCAGCACTCCCCATCCTCCCTTTTGCATCCCTGGAAGCCTGCATCGAACGTCGAATTGGAGGGGAGCATGACGATGGACTGTGCAGCTCGGTAAACAGGGATTCGCATCTCATCCCTGCTGTCCTCGATCGCAACCTCATGGTCAGATGCCCAGTCTTACGCAAGACGCATCTCTTTCCCCATTTCATGTGGCTGACGAAAACTAAGGACGCCATGCCCCCTCACACCGGCTCCAGTTCGTGGGTTTCACCATCTTTCCGTCTCCTCCATCCAAGAATCCCGACTTTGCCGTACCGCCATAGCTCACGCTTACCAGCCACAGACACACACGCCGGTAGCTTCCCCATCATATGTCTGTTTCCAGGGCATAGTCCGTCTCTTTTTCCAGGGCAGAGTTTGAACCTAAAGCTCCATACCGCTAGGACGCACTCCGGGACCTTGGACCTTAGACCAGTGGAAATCCGGGAACAACGGTCGGGCGCCATGGCGTCCTCGTAGCGTGGGAGCCGTCGCATCCCTGGATCTTGCTAGCGCTGTGTCAAACCGGTTGTAAAAGAGCCTCACTTGCGCTAAGGAGCGACTACGAGCGAAACACGAGACATGCGCTTGATCCAAGTGTTTTCTTCTATTTCAGGCTATTCGTACAGTGATAATACCACATTCGAGAGCGCAAGGAAACTTGGCGACGTCCGACAGGTGAGGAAAGGTGAGGTATAATGGTTTCTTTTTTCAAGGACCGTCGAGGCCTTCTGACCAATGTGGTGGTGGTTAAATCCAAATATGCTAATTCCCACAAGCAATGACACCTGCGCCGCTCGATTCATTACAAAGAAAAGTAAAAGACAATAAGTTCTTAGGGGTGTGTGTTTCGTTTTGCATCCCGAACATCCGTCCTCCACCAGATGATCTATCGAGAGACAAGTTTCGTGGTGGGTCAAAAGACGGTGTGCCAGGTCAAGATCAAAACTCCTTTAGTTCCTGAGTGAAGAAAAGAAAACCGATTAGCAAGATGATTGATTGCCATCTTAACCCGTGCTGGAGAGAAGAAAGGGTTAAGACTCGGTTGAATAGAAGTTACCCGTGCAGGCGATGGGAGGATGGATGGGGAGGGACAGGGATCAGGGAACACGGGTACAGAATCAGACGAGGATGACTTACAGGAGTGCAAGCTCGAGGTCACCGTGGATACGGGCCTTGAGTTGAATCTCAATCTCGAGGTTCAGGTCCAAGCGCAGACGCAGAGTGTCTGACTTGCCGCCGTCATCGCCGCCGCTCTCGCCCTTGGCAGCACCTCCAGCGATGCCACCCAATGCGCCGGTGACACCACCGAGAGCGTTGGATGCGGTCTGACCGACCTCACCGACGCCGGGGAGGGAGTCTGTGGGGAGCTGGGAGAGAGGACCGCTGTCACCACCAGACTTGTCCTTCTTGGACTTTCGCGACTTCTTCTTGCGCTGGGGCTGTTGCTCCTCGGCGGAAGAGGTGACTGATTCAGCAGCAGAGTCGCCGTACGGAGACTGGTTGCGCTCCTTTTCCATGGTTCGTTGCGCAGACATTGTTGGGTTTGTGGTCTTGGTTTCCGTCGATAGTTTGTGTTGATTGTTTGTAGGCGGTGGTCAGTGTGTAAGTTTGGTGATGGTATAACGACCTGGAATATGCAGACTTGGTATGATAAAGCTTAGTTTTGTAATAAGAGGATCAACTCAAAAAGTAGGGGACGGGACGGTCTACAGAAAAGGAACATTGAACATATAAACGGCATGATGCCTCCCCTGGTGTCAGTAACTCTGCATCTGGAGAGAACCTGTTTTCCACCGCCACTTGCCATGAGGTCATAACGACAGGATACACTGGGAACATGTGGCTGATCTTCATGCCCGCCCACCCCCTGGAGATGCTCCGTAAACGAGCACTGGCTGAGCTGGGCTGTATCGAGATGTGATGGGGCTGGGTTGGGTTGGTCCAGGCTGTTTGACCCCAGGCACATCCCTCCCTCCATCCACTCCTGGGCGCTTCTCCACCAGCCAAGACCAGTCACTGCGACCCTGTCCTGTCATCGCATGCATCCATTAAAACCATTATTACGAGTGGTTTCTAGGTATCCTCAGCGCTTCTAGTCTCTGACATATTTGCTCTCCATGCCTAAAACAGGTTTTCGATGCAGCCGCAGAGGCTTGCATTGATCCGCCCCCAGAGCTCCCAACATCTCCTGATCAGGGTCCCAGTACACGCCCCAAAACACGCGTCCCCCTCCGACGTCTGCCCTCCTCGCTACAAACGGCGCATGGTCGCCTTTGAGTGTGAGGTACCGCCCATCGGCATCATCGCTCCATCCCCAGGACCCAATGACGTGGTCAATGGTATCTTTACGACCCCCGTACCGAACCGCGTGCGTGTCCTTGTCCACGAAGATCCAGTTTAGCATTGGCGGGTCTTCCTGGATCGTGCTGACGAGACCTTTCAGTCCCTCTTCGCTGGGGTAGTTGAAGTAGTAGCCGCAGAATTTGTGGCCTGGAACTGGGTGCTCTGGTAAATCAATGAAGAGCTGCGACCGTGTAAGTGAACCAAGCCTCAAAGTGATAAATGAGATAGACAGAGGAGGACCCCTTACCTGTCCGCCTATTAAGACGATGAACCCTGCATCTTCGAAGCCTCTTGATGTCGGCAACATGCCAGCCAGATAGCATTTTTCCTGTTCTCTTGAAGCTGCATTCTGCTTCTTCTGGGCGCTGATGGCTTGGCCGACCCCGGTCACGGTGGGGATGGCGGCGATCGCGAGGAGTCCAATAACCATGTCTGCTGGAAGGTGAGTCGACTTTTCTCGCTGTGTGTGTAAGAGTGATGCGAGACGGAGACTTCAGCCTCTCCGATATGACGTTTAAGTGCTTTTGTCCAGCGGCCTTGTTGAGCCACAGCAGCGCACAACGTGAGGCACCTGGACTTCCCTTGGCACATATCAAGGAACAGGGATGAGCCATGCGCGGCCTGTCACATCCGCACATCCCCACCACCCACCATGGATGATTACACGTCATTTGATGATCTGGGAGCTTTCAAACGAAGGGGCTCCTGCGTCATAACGCATTTGCTGTCAAGAGGTGTGGCTGGAGCCGTTTTGGACCTGAACCATTTCGTGGCGTGGAGGTTGGGTGAGCTGAGGGAAACCTGTTCCAAGCTCGGGGTCTGATATCACGATCTGTGCAGGATGCTTGCAACGGTTGCGTCACTGCTTTTGGGGGATGCAGGGTCGAAGCGGATACCGGTTTCGAGTCCAGGGCACATATCACAAAAGGTCAACGGTCGGCTGCTTGTTCCGGTAACTTGTGAACTTTGAAGTATTATTACCACGACTATCTCCATTGCACCGTTTTCACGACCGTAACGGCCAAAGACATTCATCACGTCTCACAACAAACACATATTCTCACATCCAGCAACACTAATCCATAATGTCTTCCAAGGTGAGCAACCATACTAAACAAGGCACACTCTAAGAGCTGTGTGGTTGACATATACAGGACGCACCCGAGAACAACCCTACCCAGGAGAAGATGGAGGAGCCACAGAACAACGACAAGAACATCGACGACACCAAGCAAAAGGCCGATGATCTCAAGTCTGAAACTCCCAAGGACGCATCCAAGGACGCACCCAAGACTGAGGAGACCAAGGTCGAGAAGACCAAGATCGAGGAGACCAAGCCCGCGGATAGCAAGCCCGAGGAAAGCAAGCCTGAGCTCAACAAGGAGGAACCCAAGAAGGAGGATGCTAAGCCAGATGCCTTGAACAAGGACAACAAGGAGGACGAGGAGGAGGCTGACGACAACGCCGACGAGTTCAAGGATGCCGAGGGCGGTGACGAGCAGTCCGAGTCAGAGTCAGAGGAAGACGACGACGACTACTCTTCCTCAGAATCCGAGAGCGAGGACGACGAGGACGAGCCCCAGACACCCCCCCGCGAGGAATCCGTCGCCCCCAACCCAAAGGGCGGCAAGCCCACCAAAGAAAAGGAGCAAGAGAAGAAGAAATGGGGCGCCTTCGACGAGGACGACGGCAAGGGCATGGAAATGTCCAAGCGCGACAACAACAACTCAGCCATGGCCCGTCGTCGCCAGCAACAGCAACAACAGCAGCAGATGATGCAACAGCAGCAGCAACAGCAACAACAGATGCAGCAGCAGGAGCAGGGTGGTGGTGGTGGCAAGGACCCTCTCAAGCTGCGTCTGGATTTGAACCTCGAGATTGAGATCCAGCTCAAGGCACGCATTCACGGTGACTTGACGCTGGCTTTGCTGTAAGTTTACACCATACCCCAGGCGTCATGATCCCAAGTGCTGGAAATCAGGGCGCCTTTTTCCCCCTCTTCGATCGCACATTTTTCTGTTTGCCCTTCATTGTCGTTCATTGCTTTTATTACCCAGATCTGACTGACGTGTTAGCGATATGTAAAGTGAGGATATGTAATTGCAGGTGTCACCACCTCCCTCGAGCAAATATCCCTGTTGCGAACGACCGACAAAGAAAAGAGGACTGTCTCTTCTCCATTCATTTTATCATGCGACATTTTACTGCGTCTCTTTCACAGCCATTGGAGGCGTTTTGTTGATTTACCTTTATCGTCTTTTGCTGGGTGTCCCTTCGACAACCCATTACGAGCGACGAACACGAAATGAGGGCTTTTTTATCGCCTTGATTAGGCCTGGGGCCTTGCAGCATTTTGTATCAATACCACAAAAGCTTTATTCTACTTGCTCATGCTCCATATGGTGACTGTCGTCGTTGTCGTGATCCTTGCTGAGGTGGTCGTCGTCGGCACACGGATATGCTGTGTCACTGCGGGAAGACGGGAGCGAGCATTGACCCTTGTCCAGCCAACAATTAGTTTTAATGTAAGTGATTGGTTCCGATAAGATGCAAGGGCCCGAGATGGCAGTTTTTGGGAGGCATAGAAGCGCTTCGGAGAGTTTGACGCAGAATGTCACTGTTAGCATGGTGCTTGTCCCAACACAGCACTAGCCGACGTAAAGTCGAAGTCTATGACGATGGCAGCTACGGACATGCCTATTGGGGTTATTTACTCATGCTATCAATTAAATGGTGTCGTCTGCCATGGGCTGAAGAGCTCAAAGATCGTATCATCTTTTGTCCTATCCTTCTTTGATCGTCGCGACTCGACAAACGAGCCAGGTCCAAGGACGGCAAGAGCCGCTATCGGTCGTAGGGTTCGGACAAACAGATGGGAAGCAAGCCCTCCTGTCCCAGCGTTTCGCGCGAGAGGCAACCGCCGCAGAGAACAACCAGTACCTGATGTTTGCCAGCTCACGCCGAGCACGCATCGCTTCACAGCTACCGCTGCCTTGCCTACCGTATCGCATCGCAATGATTGCATGCCTTACCAATAGAGACCTGCAGATGAAGTCTCTCAGCAGGCGCTATTCTGATCAGATCGCTCGAGCAGAGCGGAAATACACAACCACGTGATGCCAATCGACCCGAAGGCTTGACATATGACTGCCGCGTCCTGCCTCACTGAGAAGCTATGTGGTTCACAGAAAGGGGCTCAGGAGGAGCTTCTGGTTCTTTATCCCGAACACTGTTTTGTTTTCCCCAAAGGCGCAAATGAACTTTCGACAGCGAAAGACTGTGAGGACAGCGACACAACAAAGCAAGAGAGTTGTGGCTAAGCCCAGACCAGCGCGAATGCCATCCCCAATTGCCACATTCTTGCCAATCAGCACAAACAATCAAGCTTGACAACAACGTGAACCCATTCCTCACAAAGACGGCTATTGCACAGACCTAAATCCAGGCTCGGGACAACCTGCGCTCAATGCGGCGAGGTGCGATAGCCGAAGCGTTGAACGTGGAGAGGGACGACCGTTTTGAAAAGACGTGAAAGGAAGGCAAATCTCAAACAAAAAGCATGAGAAAACGATGAAGATCCGGTATGTTCCTGCTTTGTTGATCAGAGGTGCTGGGCGATTGGTATGGGCTGTGAGACATTGGACTGGAAGCAGCCTGGGGGAGCGTTCTGGCGGCCACTAACACAGATGCGGCGTCTGTCGGATAGCCGCGATGAACATATGGGCAGCGTCTGAAACCTGTCAAAACTCGTGTACCTTGCGTTAGCCGCGAGCAGAATTTTCTTATCTCTTCCATCACGAACCAGCGAAAATTCTACGGCCCAGGCCAAGGCCGGATGTGGAAGGGTTGGAACGTTACCTCTGGGAAGACAGCTCATTCGCACTCGCACCACTTGTCATCAGCCACGAAACCTAGTTGTATATGCTCATTATTTGTGGCTAAACCTCATAAGGTGCTAAAGATAGCAGGAATGCTCTCTGTGGCGAAAGCTGTCAGTACTTGAGCGTCCCTCTAGACCGGGCTATCGATGACACTAACCCATCGAACGAGGCTGTAGGGTTCCTAGTCCCGAACCTTGTTGCGCTTTGCCTCGTCCCATACGCAGCAGGTTCGTCAGTGTCCTAAAATTAGTGTCTCATCGGGCCTTTGGCGTGGGGTGACACATTGTCTCGAGTACCGTCGTCCTGGGGCCATCGGATTGCCCGATCCGGGGGAGTGGTTTGTACGCGAAGGCTGATGAATGTGGCCACTGGGGTGAGAAGGTTTCCTAAGGACAGCCTTGCGACTAGTACGATCGCATTCTCTTCCTTGTGCAGAACCTTCTTCTTGGGCATTTGGAGGCGTTTCGGACTGGCCGTTTGTGAGCTGTTTCCGGGTTGGGCCGTTGCCATGGCTATCTGAGACGTGAATATAAACCCGTTCGATCCAACTCATGTCGATCCCTTTCTTCTGGTCTGCTTCTTCATCAACACCCCTGACTTAACTTAACTTACAAGATCATTATACCTTCATCTCCCCACTTACAACCCAAACACTCATCAAAATGAAGGCCTCCACTACCCTCTCCTTGTTCTTCAGCCTCGCCGCCGTCTCGGCGCAAGGCACCAACTGCCCTGCCCCTGGCACGAAGACCTCCAGCGGCGATGTTGCCTGCGACCCCAAAGTCGAGTACCCCAACGAGGCCTGCGCTCTCATCGGCGACTGCTACTTCCTCCGTGGACTCGGTCTTTTGACCTCCGGCACTGAGACCGCTACCGCTACCGTCACAGCCACCAGCTCAGCCGCCAGCTCAACCACCACTTGCCCACCTCCCGGCGAGACCAACGCTGCCGGCACTACAGCTGTAACCCAGCACACTCCTACCCCAACCAGGCCTGCGCTCTGATCGGCGACTGCTACTTCCTCCGCGGCCTTGGTCTTCTCACCAACTCTACCGTGCCGGTCATCATCTCTACCAAGCTCCCCAGCAACATCAGCTTCACCACTGTCCACCCTACCACTGTCGCACCTAAGCCTTTCACCACTACCTTCGTCACCACCGAGAACGGTGTCCCGGTCACCAAGGTTGTTGTCACTTCAACTGGTGGCTCGTCTGAGCCTACTAATGTTGTTGTTGTGCCTACCGACGTTGCGACTGCCGGTGCTTCTCAGCTCTCTGCTGTCGGTGGCCTTGCTGTCTTCGGTCTCGTCTTTGCTCTTCTGTAAATGAGATGCGATTGCAAATAGAACTTGGAATGGCGAATTTGGGAGATTCGCCTAGATAAATGGTGAGCCGCAAGAGGCGGCTGTTAGAGGAAATGGTGTAGAAGGTGTATACTTCAGTACATAGACCTTGCGGTCAATTATTAATCTTAATACTTTTAAATAAGTGTCAAATCTCCTGAATTGCACAGGATGTGATGTTGGATTTGTGAACAAAGCCAACCACATTTCATCCCTGTCAGTTGTTGAGGAGTGGTTGGATGATGGACACGTCGCCGTTGAGTCGTGTCATTGGCCATGGCTTCAGGCAAACATCACAAGCAGCATCATGATGTCTAATTCCTCCGATATTGAAAGTGTAAGTGCGATTCGATTTCCAGTCTTGAACTCATGAATGTATGAGATACATGCTACCCAATCATCATCCACTGATCCGGTGAAGGTCGTGATCAAGGGAATTATGGTCCATCAAATTTGAAGGCAAAGACGGTGCGAAATGGATACCCTGCACCAGACTCGATCCTCACGCCAGATCCGGAGAAGAGCAGAGCCTTTAGCCTCTGAGACAAAATGCACGGAAGCGACGGATGACATGTACCTGACTTGCGTAAACAATACGAACGTCAAGTTCACGGCGTATTTTGACCGGTCCACTAGATCCATTGTGTGTCATCTGAAGTAGATCTGAATCTCACCCGAATCTTCCATACCGATACGCATCTAAACCTTCTTTCAAGCATGCTCTTCACAAGCCTTGAGGTTCTCAGTGTGGGCTGCGGATCTCGAGGCCGGAAGGCCGGAAGCGCGAGTCGGAGGTCGGGGGTTACGAGGCACCGCGGGTGGATGCGGGTGGGAACAGGACAGGGGAAAGAATGTGGCGCGAGGTTAATTGCAGTCGCAATTTGTGATGGATGCGATCGGAACCCGACACTGTCTCAGAGATCGATGTTGGTTTGCAGCGCCTGTGGCGGTCTGGATGGGATACTGTATTTGAAGAGCCACGGATTGAGGGCGCCATGTTGTGTTCCAGGTATCACAACTCGATCACCTGTACTGTTTTGTTGTTAAAAAAAGGCACTCATTCGTGAAATATTGCGTGATCTATTTACAGCCAATACTGCCATCGGGACAACGGAGATCTTGGGCGCTAGCGCCAAGTCGGTATTTGCTGATCTGCCGCAGGGCGGATACGCCCTGGAAGCTAACAAACAGTGGATGGATGGTCAGCACCGTGATTCTCCCAACACACTCTTCCATTGTTCGCGACAAACCCAAAAGAACAACCCGAGACACCAATGCCCAAAATGAAATGACTCATGAAACGCGCGCACAGGCGTATCCTGTGCAATTATTGGCCTTTAGTGAGCACCCAAGCAGTTAAGCATTGGACTGGTCAGGGCGGGAGGATGCAGCGCCAGTCTCGACACGTCGTCATAGATTTTCGCGGCCATGTGGATAAGGCACCGGCCAGCGACAGCTACCACTACTGGAGACAGTAGCCTCGTTCGCTTTCGGACTTCTTGCAATGCCGACTGGTGACGCAGAGATAACGCTACTGGCGGGTCACGGCGTTTTATTACATCTGATTTGCGTTTTTGAATTCACCGAAGATGGCGCTCAGGTTTGGGGTTTTAGTGTTAAGTAGGAGACGTGTTCCTGGCTCGTGTCTTGTTTCTGTCTGGTTGTTCATTCCAACCTAGCACGTTGTTTTTCGGTCTCAATCCTCCCACAGCTTCGATATTCTCGTGTATCAGACCCAATTTGTGGTCTGGGAGAATCAAGCGCAGGATGGATTTCGAAAAGCCGACTCCCAAGGACACTGACGTCCCGGGAGGTTTCCCGGAGACGCCCAGTGTAGCCTCGAATTATCAACAAACGCCCGGAGCCAGCACCGGTATCAACAATAATGCCGCTTTTGAGCAGGATGACCGTGATGTGACTCCCACCGGTGTCAATGCGAGCACCAATGCAAACAGGAATAGCTCGTACTTTGTCCCTGTTGTCGCGACAGGAGCCAAGAAGGAGGCACACAGCGACACTCCTTCCTCCACAAGCACCCTTCCAGCCTCTCCCGACACAAACAATCACAATGGCAAGTCCATCATGGCAGGCGTCTATGACGAGCCAACACACCGTGACGCGCCCAAGGCTCAACAAGACGAATATGAAGAGTCTCCCGAGCTCGAACCCATCAAGACACACAAGTCCAACACCGACCGTCCTGGTCTTGAGAAGAAGAAATCTCTCCAGACAGAGGACGACATCTTCCGTGCCCTTTCACGTCGTCGCACCAACATGACTGACAAGTCGCAAGCCGAGGAGGAGGAAGAGTCTGAGGAGATCGAGAGGCTCATGTCTCGCATGTTCGGTACTGCCCGTCAAGAACAAAGCGAGGAGGAGAACACGCGTCACAGTGGTGTCGTCTTCCGCGATTTGACTGTTAAAGGCGTTGGTCTTGGTGCCAGCTTGCAGCCAACTGTAGGCGATATCTTCATGGGCCTGCCTCGTACCCTCAAGAACCTCTTCACCCGTGGACCAAAGGCTGCGCGTGGTAAGCCTCCGATTCGAGAGCTGATCAGCCACTTCGACGGCTGTGTTCGCCCCGGCGAGCTGCTCTTGGTTCTGGGACGCCCTGGATCCGGATGCACGACTTTCCTCAAGTCTTTCTGTAACCAGCGATCTGGCTTTGCGGCAGTGGAGGGCGATGTCACCTACGGCGGTACCCCTGCCGACGAGATGGCCAAGAACTACCGTGGTGAAGTCATCTACCAACCCGAGGACGATCTTCACTACGCTACTCTATCCGTCAAGCGCACACTCAAGTTTGCGCTCGAGACTCGCACACCCGGCAAGGAGTCTCGATTGGATGGCGAGTCTCGTGAAGATTACATTCGCGAGTTTTTGCGTGTCGTCACCAAGCTCTTCTGGATCGAACACACCCTCGGCACCAAAGTCGGTAACGAGTTCATTCGTGGAGTATCAGGTGGTGAGCGAAAGCGTGTCAGTATCGCCGAGGCCATGATCACTCGTGCCTCTGTTCAGGGCTGGGATAATTCGAGTAAGGGACTTGATGCAAGCACAGCCCTCGAGTATGTTCGATCCATTCGAGCCATGACCAACATGGCCAACGTCTCGACTGCAGTCTCTCTCTACCAAGCCGGAGAGTCCCTCTATGACCTTGCCGACAAGGTCCTTCTCATAGATGGTGGACAATGCCTGTACTTCGGTCCCGCTGAGGACGCGAAGAAGTATTTCATGGATCTCGGTTTCGACAGCCCCGACCGCTGGACTACTGCCGATTTCCTCACCTCTGTCAGCGATGAGCACGAGCGCAACATTCGCTCCGGCTGGGAGGATCGCATTCCCCGCAGCCCAATGGACTTCGCCAAAGCTTACAAGAACAGCGAGATCTACCGAAAGAACATGGCCGACGTCGAAAGCTTCGAGGCTGAACAGGCCGAGATGATCCGATCCCGCGAGCAGAACATGTCCAAGAAGACTACCAAGAAGAACTACACCCTGCCCTTCCACAAGCAGGTCTGGGCTTGTACCAAGCGCCAGTTCCTCGTCATGTCTGGTGACCGTGCTTCTCTGTTCGGAAAATGGGGAGGTCTTGTTTTCCAAGGTCTCATCGTCGGTTCTCTCTTCTACAATCTTCCACAAACTGCTGCCGGTGCCTTCCCTAGGGGCGGTACCCTCTTCTTCCTCTTGCTCTTCAACGCCCTGCTCGCTCTTGCTGAGATGACTTCGGCCTTCTCGTCCAAGCCTATTCTGCTCAAGCACAAGTCGTTCTCCTTCTACCGCCCTTCAGCCTACGCCATCGCTCAAACTGTGGCCGATATCCCGATGGTGCTTGTTCAAGTGTTGATTTTCACGACCATCATTTACCTCATGTCGAACCTTGCTCGCACAGCCTCGCAATTCTTCATCACGGTCGCATTCCTGTGGCTCGCGACCATGGTCACCTACGCGTTCTTCCGAGCTATCGCTGCTCTTTGCAACACCCTAGATATGGCAACTCGTTTCACAGGTCTGTCTGTGCAGATCATCATTGTGTACACCGGCTACCTCATTCCGCCTTCCTCCATGCACCCATGGTTCAGCTGGCTCAAGTGGATCAACTGGCTACAGTACAGCTTCGAGGGCATCGTCGCCAACGAGTTCTCCGGCATGACACTTGACTGCAATGGGCCTTTTCTCGTGCCTCAAGGCCCCGGAGTCGAGCCCCAGTACCAGTCCTGCACACTCGCGGGCTCAGAGCCAGGATCCACTGTCGTTGACGGCAGCGCTTACATCAAGCAATCCTTCACCTACACCCGCTCGCACCTGTGGCGCAACTTCGGTTTCCTCTGGGCCTTCTTCTTCTTCTTTGTGTTTGTCACAGCTGTCGGTATGGAGATGATGAAGCCTAATGCTGGCGGTGGTGCGATCACTGTCTTCAAGCGTGGCCAGGTGCCCAAGAAGGTTGAAGAGTCTATCGAAACTGGTGGCCACGAGAAGAAGTCTGACGAGGAGGCTGGTGGCGCTACGAGCCAAGTCACCCCCGGCATGGTCGAGGCCAACGGCGATAACGAGAAGCAGCAAAATCCGGACACCATGAATCAGGTCGCCAAGAACGAGACAGTCTTCACTTTCCAGAACATCAACTACACCATCCCCTTCGAAGGCAACGAGAGGAAGCTTCTTCAGGATGTCCAGGGTTACGTCCGCCCAGGAAAGCTCACTGCTCTTATGGGCGCGTCTGGTGCTGGAAAGACCACTCTCCTCAACACTCTCGCTCAGCGCATCAACTTTGGTGTCGTTACCGGAGACTTCCTTGTCGATGGTCGCCCTCTTCCTAAGTCTTTCCAGCGTGCTACTGGTTTCGCCGAGCAGATGGATGTTCACGAGCCAACTGCCACTGTTCAGGAAGCTCTTCAATTCTCCGCACTTCTGCGTCAGCCCAAGGAAGTTTCCCGAGAGGAGAAGCTGGCTTATTGCGAGACCATCATCGATCTTCTTGAGATGCGGGACATTGCTGGTGCGACGATCGGTGTTATTGGAGAGGGTCTGAACCAGGAACAACGCAAGAGACTGACAATCGGTGTTGAGCTTGCATCCAAGCCCGAGCTTCTTATGTTCCTCGACGAACCTACCTCTGGTCTTGATTCCGGTGCTGCCTTTAACATCGTTCGCTTCTTGAGGAAGCTTGCTGATGCTGGCCAAGCCGTTCTGTGCACCATTCACCAACCTTCAGCCGTCCTGTTCGAGCACTTCGACGAACTTCTACTGCTCAAATCTGGCGGTCGTGTCGTCTACCACGGTCCTCTAGGCAAAGACAGCCATGATCTGATCCAATACTTCGAGTCGAATGGTGCTCAGAAATGTCCCCCCGAGGCCAACCCTGCGGAATACATGCTCGAAGCCATAGGTGCCGGTGATCCCAACTACAAGGGCGACGACTGGGGTGACACCTGGGCGAATTCCAAGGAGCACCAGGCTCGCTCTGATGAGATTCAGGACATGATTGCACGTCGTCGCGACGTTGAGCCTTCCAAGAACCTCAAGGATGACCGCGAGTACGCCACCCCCATGATGACACAAACGAAGAACGTTGTGAAGCGCACCTTCGTTGCCTACTGGCGCTCGCCCAACTACATTGTTGGAAAGTTCATGCTGCACATCCTCACTGGTCTCTTCAACGCCTTCACATTCTGGCGCCTCTCATACTCTACTGTTGACTATCAGAACCGACTTTTCTCCATCTTCATGACCCTGACTATCTCACCGCCTCTCATTCAGCAACTCCAGCCGGTATTCCTCAACTCGCGAAACATTTTCCAGTCGCGTGAGAACAACGCCAAGATCTACAGCTGGTTCTCCTGGACAACTGCCGCCATTCTCGTTGAAATTCCCTACGCAATCGTCGCTGGTGGTATCTACTTCTGCTGTTGGTGGTGGTTGCCTTTCGGTATCCGTGCCGACAGCTTTACCTCTGGCTTTGCGTTCCTGCTCGTCATCCTCTTCGAGCTCTACTACGTCTCGTTCGGTCAGGCTATCGCTGCCTTCGCGCCCAACGAGCTTTTGGCATCCCTTCTCGTCCCGATCTTCTTCCTCTTCGTCGTCAGTTTCTGTGGTGTCGTTGTGCCGCCGGCTCAACTGCCTTACTTCTGGCGAAGCTGGATGTACTGGCTCTCACCCTTCCACTACCTCCTCGAGGGCTTTTTGGGTGTGGCCATCCACGACAAGCCCGTCATCTGCACGGACAGTGAATTCGCGAGGTTCGAGCCACCGAGTGGCCAGACCTGCAGCGAGTACGTCGACCCATTCATCCAACAAGCTGGTGGCTACGTCCAAACTGGCGTCGACGGCCTCTGCGAGTTCTGCCAGTACTCAACCGGTGATGAGTTCGGCGCCTCGTTCAGCGTCTACTACAGTAACATCTGGAGGAACTTCGGCATCTTCATTGGATTCATCATGTTCAACTACTTCATTGTTTATGTTGCCACCTGGTTGCGCTTCAAGGGCAAGAACCCCCTCAAGGGGATCATGGCCAAGCGCAAGGGTGGAAAGTAATTATAGAACGGGCTTGGTAACACTTTTCGGATAGATAATTGGATAACGGTATTTATTGCATGCAATACATTGGTTACTTTCATTGATGCGTTCTTTTGTGCTTTTTGTGATGCATGTGACGTTCCTTTGGTTGACTTACACCGGCTCGTGTGGCGGCGGGGCCGGCTTGGGCGTGGAGTTTGCGGGGCAGTCGGCAGTACCGAAGGCTTACCAGGCCGAAGATAGTAAATGCGTTATGTCAGTGGAATGAATGTTCGCGGAAGAGCGCTCCAAAGCTTGAGCTGCCTATTCAAGATTTCCTAGCTTTCGGAAGGTTTCTTAGTCTAGTCGATAGGACCAACAAGGAGCATCGGAATCGGTTCCTCTTCCAGCCATCGCAGTGGCACGTGAAGCTACGACATCTTCTCGATCTACCTCGAATGGCACCAGCTCGACCTGATCTGTTTAAGCTTACATCAAAGTCTGCAGAATCAAGGATTGAGAGCATGCGTTGAACACAAGGCAAGGGCCGATGAGCGACATGATCTGCAGACGGCTCCGAATGCCCGACATGCCCCCGATGCTGAAAGTCGTCATCGAACGTCTCAAAAGGTTACGAGCAGATACTATGACGTGCCTGACGTACCATCGTCAGTCTGACATTTTGTAGTAAGGCCGAAGTGAGAAGTTGTGATGGAGGCATAAGGTAGGATGGTGTGGTTCTAGGGTCGCACTTGTGGTTGCTAGGACGGCACTCTTGCTCATCATTATGCGGGAAGAGCGGGAGAGTGCAGAAGAGAGTCAGAAAAATGATCGTCAGCTAACGTCCTTTGTGGCTAGAAGTGGAGGTTGGTGTCTGACACGGGTTGAGGATTCGGATGACCACCGAAGGAATGCATGGGGTTGAGGCGGGGTTGAGCGCGGGGAAGGTTGTGTGACTTATACGGGCATTACGACTTACATGATGATGTACATCATCGTTCCAGGGGTAAGATTTTGTATTTATAAGAACGGTAGATATCACATCATATTTTAGGAAGACATGAGGCAATCGGCAGTGCAATCACTAGCTTCTTCAACCTCAATTGACCACAGCTAACACGCTATGCACGGCCTCCTCGCGACAGCCTTTGTGGCTCTTTCAGCCTCATCTTTGGCCCAAGCCGCAACACCCTACGAAGTTCAAACACCACCCCTAGACACCGACTGGACCTACGAAGTCGGCACAGACCCGTGGCCCGAACACCCCCGTCCCCAACTTCGTCGCAAAGCCTGGAAGTCCTTGAATGGCATCTGGACCTACCAATCTGCCCCCGACAATGACGCCCTAGACGATCCTCCCAGCGGAGAGCTTGAGAAGGAGGTTCTGGTCCCGAGTTGTATTGAATCTGGACTCTCGGGCATTCAGGAGCTTGATGTTAGGTATATGTGGTTTGCGAGGGAGTTTGAGGTCCCTGAGGAGTGGGACGGGAGTAGGGTTTTGTTGAATTTTGAGGCTGTGGATTATTATGCGACGGTTTTTGTGAATGGGGAGAAGGTTCAGGATCATTCTGGAGGGTATAATCGGTTCACGATTGATGTTACCGATCACGTCTCGCTGGATGGCAAGAATGATCTGTAAGTGCGGCGTTGGGAATGACTGGATGATTGACAGTTGCATCAGCTAACATGGCAACAGGCTCGTCTTTGTTCACGATCCTACCGATTCTGAAGTTGTCCCTGTTGGCAAGCAGGCGCTTAACCCTAGTCATATCTTCTACCGCTCGTGCTCAGGCATCTGGCAGACTGTATGGCTGGAGAGTGCCCCTGCCGACCATGCCACGCAGCTCGACTTGAGTGCCGACATGGATGGTAAAGGTAAGTGACGTACTGATACGACTGCGAAGGCGATCTGGCTAATGGGCGTAACAGTCACCGTCAAAGTTCACTCTTCCAGTGGCGATGGTGCCGACATCAAGGTCACCGTCGTCGACGAAGATGGCAACGACATCGGCCAGGGCACAGGCGCCGCAGACGAAGAGTTCACCTTCGAGGTCGACTCTCCTAAGCTGTGGTCACCAGAATCACCCAATCTTTACAACATCACAGTCGAGCTCGGTGATGACAGTTTCGGCAGCTACACCGGCTTCCGAACCATCTCTCAGGGCGAGATTGACGGCATTCCTCGACCGCTACTGAATGGCGAGTTTGTCTTCTGGTTCGGTACTCTTGATCAGGGATATTGGCCTGATGGGCTGCATACACCGCCGAGTCGGGAGGCTATGGTGTACGACCTGGAGATGCTGAAGAGCCTTGGCTTTAATATGGTGCGCAAGCATGTAAGTCACCCCAACATCCACTCTGAAGCGTGTTATTGCGACGACAGATACTGATGGACGTAGATCAAAATCGAGCCTGACCTCTTCTACGAAGCCTGTGACAAGATCGGACTGCTAGTCATGCAAGACATGCCGTCTCTTCGTCCTGATGCGCAGCCCAATACTGAAGAGCAGGAAGAATTCCAGCGTCTCCTGGAGATTATGATCGAGGAGCATAAGAGCTACACCTCGATCGCGGCCTGGGTACGTTGACCAATGTGTACTTGATCTTTCACGTGCTAATTAGTGTAAAGGTCATCTACAACGAAGGCTGGGGGCAGCTCAATGAGGCACCATGGCCGGAGGAGAAGCTGACAGAGGTTGTCCGGAAGCTTGATCCAACCAGACTTATCAACTCTGTGAGCGGATGGAATGACCATGGGTTTGGTGACTTCAAGGTAAGTCGTCTACTCTTCTCGGTTGCTTTTTGTAGGACTAACTTTATTACAGGATAACCACGTAAGACATATGAACAATCTTAGACTTGCGTGATACTGACCCAAACTCAGCACTATGCCTCGCCGCAATGCGGAACACCTTGGTGGTATGAAGTCCATCCATCTAGTATCTCGTGATTTTGAGCTCACGACATGTGCAGGTCAAGACCCGCGGGTCCTCATGATCCCGAACGCATCGGCTTCGCAGGCGAATTTGCCGGAATCGGCCAAAACACTACCATCGACCAGTAAGTCCTTTCACATTACATCTACAGACACAAACGAGCACCCTGGGCTAACACCATCAGCCTCTGGAACGTTAAGCAAGCCATCGACACCATCCCCGAAACCTACGAGATCAACGAAGACAGCGAATCATACAACTTCCGTGCCTCCACGCTTATGCGCGAACTCCGCGAACAGATCGAGAGATACTCCTGCAACGGTGGCGTCTGGACGCAGACTACTGATGTTGAGGGTGAAGTGAATGGTTTGTATACTTATGATAGGAGGGTGCTACGTCCGGATGCTGAGCAGTGGAGGGAGGATATTGAGAGTTTGTATGAGGCTGCGAGAGGCAGGGCTGGGGGCGAGTCGCAGGAGTTGAAGCGGAGATCAGGGGCCTTGGGCAATCATGAGCTGAAGCGAGATGTCTAAACATTGGCTCGCTGGTGACGGTCTACATGACGGTGGTTATCACGGGACTTTCACGATCACTGCAGGGGGGCATCTTTTGTTCTTGAAAATATGTATATTCAGGAGCAGCCCATATATCGTATTCTTCTTTGAAGAGATACCGGGCTCTGTTGATTGAACTTGGGATGTCCATTTACTTCTGGCACTGAGAGTAGTAAGGAGCAGAGACAGCAACGCACTTAAGGCCAGAGGCACAGCTGGTGCAGCCTGTTCAAAGTCAGTAATCATCCTCTCCGTGCTGTTCTGAGAAAACTTACCAGTGTATCCGTTTCCACCACACTGTCCATACTCAGCGACAGAGCAACCACCACCGCCGCCGCCGCCGCCACCGCTACCTCCAGTAGGCTGAGGAGCAGAGCTAAGCGTAGGCGAAGCACCAGAGCCAACCTTGCAAGTCGACTCACAGCCAGTGCAGTCAGAGCCAGCCTTCTTGGTCTTTCCACCAGAGTAGACGGCCGGGCCGGGAACGGTGTAGGAGGACATGGGTCCGTGGATGTTGACGAGAACGCCGGGGTCGGAGGCCTTGTAGGCGCCGGGGAAGTTGACGGTAGCTGGGCTGGCTGTGCCGGTTCCGCCGCTGACGGTGATTTGGTAGCAGGTCATGTAGAATTGGGCGCCGCCGGAGGACATGGCGGTGTGGAGGGCGATGACTTCGGCGCGGACGAGGTAGTCGCCATCAGCCAGATCAGTGGGAATGCTAAACACTCATGTGAATATACGAAATAAGAGATGTAAGGGTTGTGGTAGGTGGACTTACGGGACATCGACACGACCGCAGCAACGGTTCATGTCCTTGACACCCCAGAAGTCGTCATCACCAACTGCGCCGGCAGGGTTCTTGGCCCAACCACCCTCGAAGACCTTGAAGAAGCCGGAAGATCCATCGGCGGTGCTGGCATCGCTGACCTTGGACATGTAGACCATGACTGGACCGTAGTGCTTGCCACCAATAGCCTCCCTGCCACAGTCACGCTCACCAGATTGCTGAAAGAATGGTCAGTACGTAGGACCGAAGTACCATTCGGTTCGTGACAATGCTCACCTCGTGCATTTCGACTGTGATGGTATCACCAGCCTTCACGGGGCACTTCTTGCCAACGGGAGATGTGCCGGCGTTGCAACGCATGCTGTTTCCAGAGACATTCTCGACTGGGCTGTTGCTCGGGGGCAGACGAGCACACTGCGTACCGTAAGAGATGGTCAGTTCAACGAACAACTCCCAAAAATATGTTGCAGGGCACTTATATAGTCGGCACCGTTGATCCAGAACTGCTGGAAGGTAGCGTGGCCAGACACCTGAGTGACGGCCAAAGCCGCGAGGATGGAAGCGAAAGTCGACTTCATGTTACCAAGTCTTGCGTTGATGTTGCACCTGAAATATGATCGCCGGATCGTCCGATTTGTTTCCTGCAGAGGAATAGAGTTGGTCAAGGGGTGGGAGACAATGCCATCTTATACTTAGAGAACGGGCAATTTATGATCGGATGTGGTAGGTCGTTTGCTGTAACCGATATAGCGAAGAAGCCAAGCCTCTCCGGGTGAGGCTCCGAGAATCCGACCATGTATCTGCGAGCCATGGGTGTTTGTAGACTTAGAGTAGAAGATTTCATGCGGCATGCGGGCCTCTTCCAGAACGTACGGGCCGTAAGCCACCGTAGCCAAGCCATCGAGGCCCAGCGAAATGGGCGAGGATCAATGGCGACGTCTCAGATTGGCCCCCAGCCTTTCCCTAACTATGCCAATCACCAAAGAAAGAAACTCGGTACACCCCACCTAGACCCGGAGAAACAAATTGCACCGTTGCCTACTGTGTTGTGCCGTTTAGGTGTCGCCGAGGCGATGTGACCCCCGGAGCTTAATCTACGTGTAAGCCGGATGTAGAAATCACGGCAATTGTGCCTCCGTCTAAACCGGGCACGGCTGCCCTCACGAGACGCCTAGAAATCCACCAGACTCTCCCTTTACCTTGCTGACAGAAATTGCATCTTCTTGCATGCTGGTTCAGACCCGACTTTCCCGATTTGTTCGTCCATGTGAGCTTCAGCCAAGGTGGTGTTCGGGGCGCTGCCGCGAGTATCCGCCTCGAGAGCGATTCTGTCGATCGCTGCGACAAGGCCGATGACAGGGGCATATTAAGACACACTGACTCGGGCTGTCGGAGTCGGCGACAGCACAGGCGATCCGTGAAGCTTAAATTGATGTCGGGATGGAGTGGTGATATTCGTCGCATGCGGGGCAAAGTCGTGAAGCCATCACAGGTCGTCAACAGTTCACTTCGTGACTTCACCACGACAACCTTACATTACGTATCCCAAAAACATCAGAGAAGGCATAGAAATGTACAAGCTTGGTTGTGGCGTTGAACATGGCCCAGTTTCGGAGCTGCGCTTTAGGGTCAGCAGTCAAAACTGTCGACGATTGATAATCTTCGCTAGCCACTCTGGCTGGCCACCCTGCCTGCCCGACGCGAAAATCCCTTTGAGGCATTTTGAAGGACTGTCTCTCGAAGACTCTCCCTACATGTTGTGAGAATATGAGGTACTGCTCTTTCTTGCCGATTGCTGCGAAGTCAGGTAGTGACATTGTACAGTATGCAATTCCTCATCGGCTAGCTAGAGCAGCCAGTCAGTGTTCATTCACAGCGCGGGGCATAGCATCACCCTCGTGGAAGAGATCTGTAGATTGTGAGTTTGGCTATGTTTTCGTGCTGCATGCAACGTCTTTGACGGCCTAGTGCAATTCGTTGTCCGAGACAAAATGGCCCAAAGAACTCCTTGATTGAAAGCTCTCTAAGCAGTCGGAAATGACCGCCCTGGACTTCGAGCTATTGGTCGCGACCGCATCGAAGTGAAACCTTTATGATACTAAAAACTCCCGCCTAGGCGTTGATGAATGCAAGACCATAGTTGTGGCCGACCTTCTTTGACTAAATGGGAGAGAAAGGTTCGCAATGAAGGGCCTTATTGAGGTTGATCAACACCAAAGACTTTCTTTGCTAACCTCTCTTTGACATATATCGCAGGCACAAATTACCAAAAGCATATAAGTTACATGAGAACCCCCAATCCCAGAATTAGAAGATCACAGCACTCCGATCATCTGATCCCGCTTCAATCAACCAACGCGACTTCCTCTCACTTGAGCCCACTCTGTACTCCTGGCGACTACAGAATCGGCCTGCAACGAGCTTTCTTCTACATCTTTCGCGAATACGCATTTTCACTTCAGGTAAGTCAAGATGTCTTCCGTCAGTCTAGTCATTCCCAACTGTTCCGAGCACAAGTTGAGGTCCAAGTTCCAGCACGTTGAAGGAAGCGGTCAGTCGATCAAGGATCCCATGCTCATGTGGCTAATCACCCCATGCAAGGACAAGAGACGCTGTCAACGAATCGCAGATACTATGCGTGAGGTCGCACACATCACCAAGCACCGCTACATCTGGATCCGGTACGTCTCCCCTCCCCCGTCTCGAGAACAAGAACATTGGCTAAGATCATCTCACAGATCCCTCGACCACAGGACACAGAATACCAGGGAATGGGGCTTCAGGGCCTGGAAGCCAGCCCATCCCCATATCACCATCTACACTTCTAACGATCCTAGCTACTACCACCTCGAGGGCCACGCCTACGTCGACTACGATAAATGGGGCAACATCAACGGTCTCTCGACCTGGAATGAGCTCACCCACCTCCACCGTGGGCTGAACCCAGAGCTGGCCATCTTCGGTCAGCGCATGATCAATGAGCACGAGCTTCCTGGCCGTCCTGAGGCTCCTCGCCTCCTGGGCTGCTGTGGCTCTCCAACTCACCATTTAGCTGCTGGGGTCCAGAGAATGACCCTCGACACAATCGAGCCCCCGCTCTATTGTTGTTAGAGGAAGCTTCTCAGCCCTCGCAGATGGCTGAACAATTAATCTGCTCCTACAGATCGTTGAACGAATATGCTGTTGATCAGCAATCGGCTTGGATACTGATTGGCGTCTTAAAAGGGTTACGGGTACAGGTAAGTGGCGTTATTGCTTGGGATACAAGGTAAGAATATAAAACAGCTCGCGCGCGTGACTCAAATTTCCAAAAATTGTTTCGGCCCTGATTTAGTAAAAAGGTGAAGAAGTTCTTATAGCAGGACAATAATATGGAGTCCCATCGTAGAAAGACTATGGGTGATCGAGAGAGTGAGTGGACAGTATGAGCCGGAGCAAAAGCCGCGGTCCAATGCATAGCCGATTGCTTCTGCGAGAACGGCCGGAATAGCTTACTGAGTTCTGTGGTCCCGGATTCGCGGGAACTTGCCATTTCTGTCAATTGACCAAATCAAGAGTCCTCTCTGGTGAGCATGCCGGCAGTTTTGCGAGATCCCAATGGCCAATTGCCGCCCCATGGGCGATGATGAACTCATCATTGTCTGACAAAGCTTTTGTTGTAATTATGCCTCAAGGCCAATGGCTCCTACCTCTCACCAGCCGTGGTAAAACTTCCGGAGACTTTGTTCCAGGATGACTGGTGTGTTACGCGATTGAGCTTGATGGTGTCATGGACTCGTGAAGTATACGGGGATCCCTAGGGGATGTCGTCGTTCACCTGCTTCGACCGCTCAAATGCCTCCGGATCCTCATAGGGTTCTAAGGAAGGCAATGGGTATAAGAACCCTTTGCTGAAGGCTAGTTAGTGGTGGAAGTGAGGTTAACTTTCATCGTTAATCTCTCTCATCATGGCTACACGCAACTACGCCAGCGGCATGACGCTGCTGTATCTCATTACAGCCACTCAGGCTGTTCCTTTTGCCTCAAAGGCAGAGACAACCTTCTCTGTCCCCTCAAGTGAGCCAGCAGTCGTCCCTCATACAGACGTCACCTCACACGGACCCTTCACTGGGACCCCGACCACGACCGGTGCACTTTCTACCTCTGTGCTGGCTTCAGCTATTCCTCATCTACCTCCTCCGGATGATGCTTATGACTACCCAGCCGACGGCAAGCTTCATGGCGATCAGCCTGCTCCTTTCACCCCAAGTGGAGGTCTTGGCACCAATGGCTCAGAACCAGTATACCGCGTTCAGAGCGACTTCGACTACCAATCGCTCGCCCTGGCTCTTTATCAGGAGTGGATTGAGCTCGATCTTTTCCACTGGGGCCTTGCGACTTTTACTGAAGAAGAATTTGAAGCCTATGGCATTGATGCTGAAGATCGGTACTTAATTCAGCACATGGCTAATCAGGAGGTTGGCCATGCCACGGTCATCACCAACATGCTGGGAGCTCAAGCACCTAAGCAGTGCACTTACAACTATCCAGTCTCCAATGTTGCCGAGTTCATCGACTTCAATCAGAAGCTGACTCGTTGGGGAGAGGCTGGAGTTTATGGCTTCCTGCCCCATCTCAACTCCGGCCCTGCTGCCCAGCTCCTGCTTCAGAGCATCACGATTGAAGCTCGTCAGCAGCTCATCTTCCGTCAGTTCGGAGGTAATTTCCCTATGCCAGAATGGCATACACCTGGTCTTCCTCAAAGCTGGGCTTGGACTCTGCTCGCACCTTACATCTCCAGCTGTCCAGCCGACCAGACACGTTTAGTCTGGCAGAACTTCCCAGCTCTACACATTCTCAACCAGCCCAACCCTGCACGCATCAACGGCTCTGATGTCTGGAACGAGACGACTGGAGGATACGCCAACACTCTGAACACCACTGGTGTTCCTGACGATGAGCTCTGCGTCAACGCGACAGAAGTCGGCAGCAATTGCGAAGCAGCAATCACACACAATCGCACTATCCCACTATCCTACCCTGGTCGTAAGGTCTTCCTCGAGTGGGATGAACCAGGCAAGGTTGTGGGACCCAACAACAGCTACGTGACTTCTCGAAGCTGCGGTCAGCCCAAGTTTGCAGCTTGGGTGTCACAGCTGAACGTTACTTACACGCCTTTGGAGAACATTACTCTCGAGGGCCTTAATTCAGCATATACAATTCAGCCGAACATGTCGACATGGGAAGGTGATCCAGCCGTGAACGGCACAATGTTCATTGCTTTGACAGATGCCGACCTGTATGTCACGCCATACAATCTCTCGATGCTGAACCCACACGTCGCGGCCCTGGCTGTTTACCAGGCAGGTTAAGCTATCGGCATGATTGGAACTATGTCTCTTTGGCGCGTTCAATATGCCTCAAGGCTGTTCGGAGAACCACTGTGCTTCTAGGTGCAGCTGAACTGAGTAAATTGTTGGGGAGGTGTTGAAATGGTTAGATAGTTAATCAGAGGAGGAGTGAATCTCGCAACAGTGGCATACATAATGGTACCTGAGCAATTCATTCGAACCATCGATCTTGATGATGCGCTCATAAACCTATGTCTCTCCAAATATTGAAGCATGTTCCTCATCGCCCAGGAGTGTTTACTCCGTAAGTCAACCTCGGAACAAGGTCCGACCCGTCTACCGGGCATGCGGCGTCATAGACAGGTTGCATGAGGCTGGGTATAAGATCCGAGCCATGATGGTTTGGGATATTGTATAAGCATATTCCATGATCAGAACAAGTCATCCCTCGCTGTGGTCGGAAGCAGGTGAAGTTCTACGCGGTGTAGTGCTGAGGATATCACACATCGCTGGCTCCTAAAGGATAATGGTACCTAGTAGTTATAAGAGGTGGACGCGTTCTTCATCTCTCTACCTCCATCCACGATTGTCTCATATATTCGTCTCTGATCATTGATCGTACACACAACTCATGCACCTGCATGTCACAGGCTTCCCAGCGCGCACTGTGCGAGGGATGTTCGCTTCCCAGGTCTAGACTAAGGTTTCAGTCTCGAGACAAGCGCTGTGACCGGATGCTTGCCACCTCGGCCTTTTTTTATGACATTTTGCAAAATGCGTCTTCTCCGGGTTCCCTATCCCTTCACCCACGATACCACGTACGCCTAAATGTAAGGATGCCTGGGCCGTTCTTACAAAGTGTTAGCGGCTAGTCGTAGCGCACACCACCATCCCCAAAGCTCGACACGTTACCCTTCGTAGCCTTGTAGTGATTGCCTCTAGCCCAAAGTATACCCTCAGCTGTGAAATGGCGCGAGATCCGGGTGCTTGCTTATTTGTTCTTTCAGGGTCTGGTTGGCTGCCTGGAAGAGCTGACGCAGTGAAGCCACGTCTGCGGTAAAGAGGCTACGTTTCTCTTCACCGACCCTGTAAAAGTGACAGAAAATCACATTATTAAACGTGGTCAAAACGGCAAAGTTCGTGGCATTCTACATCCATTATAAATGACATTCCATCTCCTGCGACAGTGTAGATCAGCAGCGCCTCCTTGTCCTCCCACACATCACGAGTCAGCGCCCTCGGCCCCCACTAACAACCTGCTGCATCCGGCCAGCAGCCTCCGGCAGTCACCTGTTAGCGACCTCCACCCACTGTCACCACTCGCACTATCATCGACGCCCTCTAGCGTCCCCTCTGCTGCAGTAAGGGTCCCCCGGCGGCAGCCCCTCACGCGCTGCAGTCCCCCGCGATACGGCACCCCCACCATCCACCAGCATCGTCCACTAAAACTTATCTCGCCCTGCGCATCGCTGACGTTGTTTGCGCCGCGTGACCGAACGGCTCAGCGCCTGACTCTTGCTTTGAGTTGCTCAAACACCGAAGCCGCTCGAGCCGCTTCGTTTTTTTACTCTTCCTCTACTTCATCGCCTATCATCACGTATTTGATATTCTTCGTCGACCTTGTCTCTCCTCTCTCTTCCTTGAAAGACCTCTTATCTTCAAGTCGTCATCCGGGGTAGATCGCCCCGGCCCACGTTGCCCGCTATGTTCGACCTCTTCGCCATGGTCTTATCGTAAGCAAACCCAGTCATCATCCCAACAGTTTCATCATGCGCCGGCGTCTTTCATCGCTAACATCAAAGCTCTGAAGCTCCCTCGCATCCTTCCTGTTCCCCATCTTCGCTTCCTACAAAGCCCTAAAGACATCCGATCCCGCCCAGCTCACGCCATGGCTCATGTACTGGGTCGTCTTCAGTTGCTGTCTCCTGGTTGAGTCTTGGCTGTCTTTCATTCTCACCTGGATCCCATTCTACGGCTACTTTCGACTTGCGTTCTTGCTCTATCTCATCCTGCCTCAGACACAGGGCGCTCGCATTATTTATGAGGAGCATGTTCATCCTTTCCTCGAAGATAACGAGGCCCAAATCGACGAGTTCATCGCAAACGCCCACGATCGTCTTCGTGCTGCCGGTGCAGCTTATCTGAAACAAGGCATCGAGTACCTCAAGACTCAGATCCTCGGTCTACCTCCTACTGAGCCTGCACCGGAGCCGGCCAACGCCCAAGGCGCACCTCAAAGCTACACACAATCACTTCTCGCTAGGTTTAGTGTCCCAACCGCCCGCTGGGCAGGTTCTGCCCCATCAGCCTCAGCAGCCGCTGCTACTGGAAATGACTTTTACAATCTCCTTGCGAGCGCCGTTTCGGCTGCCACAGCCGCAGCTACCACTAGAAGTGACCCGACCGCTCGGTCCGGCACGTCCTTAATCCCAGACAGTCTACAAGACTCTCGAGAGAAGATCACCTTTATCGCCGCCCAGCGCGAACGCCTCAATATTCTGCTCTCAGCTCTTGACCGCGAAGCACAGGACATCGAGCGTAATGATGTCAGCAGTGGTGATGCCGCAGCTAAGACTGGCGGCACTCCCGATCGGGCATCTCGTTCCATGGCTTTCGATGGAAACGAAGACGAAGAACCGACCCAGCGTCCACCCAGCGGCTTGAGCATGTGGAGTGCTCTAAGCAAGAGTCGCAGCGAAGCCGACTTCGAGAAGATCGAGGCTGAGAGCGGTGCTGAGGACGAGGATGGATCCCTGAGACGCCGTCGCGGAAAGGGAGGTGACGACGACGCACAAGCTACGCCGTCAGCAGCCACGGGTTCCTGGATGCCATGGGGATGGGGCGGTGCTTCTGGTGCATCTGGTGCCGCTGGCGATGCCGGCACAAGCTCAGGCGTTGCACAGTAGAATTGTCACCCTTACTACGGCTGGGCACAAGAGCAGGAACACCGCGCAAGGAATCTTGAAAGCGCTCGGTACAGGACCTGGCAGGAGTACGGGGTTTGGCGATGAATTATGTGCTTTCTTTCATTTTCTGTGTTTGTGCTTTTCATACGGCGCTTGGTTTACACGCACGCGAAATCGGGACCGGCAATGGCGTTCAGATTGGAGGTGTCCTACCTCCTAAGGACCTTCACGGGTCATCTCAAGCTGTAACAGGAAGGCGTCTTGGTAGATGACGCTTTTTGATGAACTGCAGGTATACCCTAACAAACAAGAGAATTCGCCAGCTGTATCTTTCCATGGCACTTGCGCCACGTCCAGTCAAGGAGTTCTATAGTACAAGGCATCTCTCTCCAGCCTGATCCAGCTGGAGGATATACTTCCATATCTTACAATGTACGACAAATGACCCAGGATGATTCGTCAAAGTCCAAGATGAGTGGTTCTGAATCACGCTCTCATGATAGCTTGTAAGGGTACGCCACCTCAACGACACCCTTGCGGAACCACATTTGCCTCTTCTTCTTCGTCGTAGTGTGTTCAACCCATCTCATTTCCATCTGCCCCTTACGGAACTGGCGAATGAAGATCGGATCCCAGAGCTCGGAAGCGATTCCCAGGTCTTTACAGCAGCGCATAAGGGCGTTGGACTTGCAGCCCTCGATCGAGGAGGGGAGCTGCTCAGGAGAGAAATAGGTATTCTCACCTTGGGCTTGAGAAACGAACCTAGAACAGGATCTGTCAGTATTTGTCGTTCTTCCATGGGACCAGATCATCCTGGTGACGGGCTCAAGACGTACCGTCCGTCGACTATCAGCGCATATTCCCTTGTGACAATCGAGGCGCCGACCACAGCTTGTCCTCTAGGGATAAGCCCCCAGCCCATCGGCCCAAACGCCTCGTTCAGCCTCCTACGGTATTTGATCTCCGGAAGGTAAATGACACCGTCCGGTTTCACCTCGATCTCCGAGTTAGCCAGCGGGGCCATGAGCTTCTGATACTGTTCCTCCGTTACTGGTTTCATAGAGATACCATGGTAGCTGGTAGTCCAGTCGACGTTACTGGAAGCGATGCGCTCAGCCAACTCAGCTCGTTCAGCATAATTTCGTGGCTTGGCCGTCTCGGCAGAACGTAGTGATGGTGGTGATGAGAATAGAGTCGATTGGCTGATTGGCTTCGTCGAAGAGCTGGCTGGCTTTGGTGGTGGTTCTAATTTTGCCGCAGCCTTGTACTTGCTCGCTGGCGCGGGTTTCGCAGGCACATCTTTCGAAAATATATCTTCCGGGGGCACATCTCTCGAAGAGCCCGTGTCTAACGGACTTTTTGAGGCTGCTGGTTTGGTGACCCGAGTCGCTTTCTGTACAGCCTTTGGGTATGGTTTTTGTGCCGCTGGAGGGGTCGGGGCCGAAGGGGTCGGGGCTGCAGCTTCTGAAGTGCTTGAAGGCTTTTCCTCTGCTGCCGCAGCTTCGGAGGCGTAGAGACGGGCGGCGCCTGGTATGGTGGTGCGTGGTGTCGTGCGCAACCCCAAGCTTCGCTGGCCGACAGCAGAGAAGACCCTGCGTGACGCCATGATCGCGAAGGCACAAAGAGAACACAAAGGTCGCGGAGCTCTCTACCAGTGTCGCTGGAGCTGAATGATACTTTCGGTAAGATCGTCGAGGTCGTCGCTGACGCAGAGATGGTGGCAAAGAGCTAAAATGAATGTTGTGTTGGGTCAGGAGGCTGCAGGATGGACCCTGGCAATTTTTTTGGATGATGCGCCTCCAGCGCGCTCGCGTGTCTAGATTTGTGTTAGTGTTTTGGTGCAGTCTTGCTGATGCGCACTACCACCCAGACGGGTCGCAGGCAAAGCTAGATCCTGTCTTTCGAAACTTGTCACCAAGGCCAAAGCAGACTTGCAGAAGAGATATGTTGGGTTCGAAAATTGAATTGGGATCCCCCCTTAATGATACAGCGTTGTTACATGGTGAATATCGTACAGAGTTGAACAATTGCGTGGTCCAGTCGCCTAGGCGTCCTTGGACTGGGTGCGTTGTTCGTTGCCGTGACTCTTCCAGCACTCCTTGAAGTCTTCCATCTGTACCTCTGTTAGCATGAAATAAATCATGTCAAATAAATATTGAGTTCTCACTTCTTTGACACAGGCACGCCAATCTTTTTTCTCGTAGTAGCAGTCCGTCATCCTAGCATTCTCGTCTAGTCGCTGTGAGTTAGCCATCATCAAGAACGGCCCGTAGAACAGAGTCTAGAATAGGTGCACGAGCACAAGGTTGTAGGAGATGCCAATCGAGATCGAACTTACCTGCACATCCTGTGCTGAAAATGCGTTTGTCCCTGTGTCAACTCGTGAGCTGGTGTCTGTTGCCGAGGCCTGCCCATGGTAGGGTCCTTCCTCTCGGTTCTGCCCCAACAGAGTCAGAAACTCAACTTACCACTCATCCGGCTCGTCATCGTCTTCTTGAGCCGTCTCTACCCTCGCATCCACCGGCTTCTCTCCTCTCGTCTGCTCCTCAGACTCTGTGGCTTCTGATCGCGAGCTCTGTGCACCCATCTTTCAGCTTTTCGTGGTTGGTGATGATGCGAGTCTAGAGTTTCAAGCCGTGGTCGGAGGAACAGTAGACGGGCCCCATCTCACCACTCTCGACATCATAACACCTCACCTCATTACCGGCACGTGAACAACGGCACAATGGCCGCAAGACGCCTCAATGTCTTGGTCTACACAGGTATCTCTTCCCTGCTTTGACCAGCCTCAACTTTCAGTCTTGACTAACTCCTCGACAGGTACCGGCACCACTGTTGAGTCAGTTCGGCACTGTCTCTTCTCACTTCGCCAGCTGCTCTCCCCCAACTACGCAGTGATTCCCATCACTGAGACAGTCCTCCTCAAAGAGCCTTGGGCCCCGTCCTGTGCTCTTCTGGTAATTCCAGGCGGTGGCGACCTCGGTTATTGTCGCGTACTGAATGGCGAGGGCAATCGCAAGATCTCGGACTTCGTGCGCAGGGGAGGTGCCTACCTCGGGCTCTGTGCAGGCGGCTACTATGCAAGCAAGAAGTGCGAATTCGAAGTTGGGAACCCTCCGCTGGAAGTCATTGGCAGCAGGGAGCTCGGATTCTATCCCGGAATCTGTCGTGGAGCGGCATACAAGGGATTCGAGTACCACGGCGAAGGAGGAGCAAAGGCTGTGAGGCTGAAAGTCGCCAAAGGTGCTTTCAAAGAGCAGGTTTCCGATGAAATCGTGTCCTACTTCAATGGAGGAGGAGTCTTCGTCGACGCCGAAAGCCTCGCGGATAAAAAAGTCGAGGTACTTGCAAGCTACGCTGATGACATCGATGTGGATGGAGGTGATGGCAAGGCTGCTGTTGTGTATACAACCATGGGTGAGGGGCGGGCTATGTTGACGGGTCCTCATCCTGAGTGAGTTGACATCTGGGACAGCGACTTGAGGAACGATATGCTGACCACGTCAAGGTTCGCTGCCGTCAATTTGCACCCTCAACCTGGTGTGCCCGGCTACGCTGATCTGATCACCAAGCTCACGGTTGGAGACCAAGGCCGCATACAGTTTCTCAAAGCTTGTCTCTCCAAATTGGGCCTCGAGGTTTGCGCTGAGGACTCTGTGCTCCCTCCGCTGTCCAGCCTCCACCTCTCATCTCTCAAGAGCTCCGATGTCACCGAGCTGTTATGCTCCTGGGAGCAGATCATCGACAAGAAGAACGGTGAAGAGTATATCAATGGTGAAACAGACTGTTTCCATATCCAAAACTCGGATACAAGATGGAATGTGGACGAACTCCAGAAATCTCTAGAAACGAGCGGAGAGACGAAGCAGGATGGCGATGTGAGCGACTACCAAGCCGTCATCAAGAAGATCATTCCTCATGAGGAAAGCTATCCCCATCCAAGGTCGACACCTCACTTCAATCACGACATGTACTATGCTAGTCTCAAAAAATATCGCCAGCTCGAAAATAATGCGGAGACGTGGGGAGAGCATTTGCTGTACGGAGAGGTTATCACAAGCACGAATACCCTGGTTGAGAAGTACGGTTCGATTGCCCGCGCATCTAAGGAATTATCGTACTGACGTGCGAATCAGGAATCCCAAACTTGTAGCAACTCTGCCAACCGGATTTTTGATCTCAGCTACCACGCAGGTTGCAGCTAGAGGGCGAGGCTCGAACGTATGGCTAGCTCCGCCAGGCAGCCTGCTCTTCTCTACCGTCATCAACCATCCTGCCCACCTGGCTGCATCTAGACCAGTCGTTTTCATTCAATATCTTGCAGCTGTCGCGATAGTTGAGGCTATTCAGTCTTATGACACTGGCTACGAGAGACTGCCAGTCAAGTTGAAATGGCCAAATGACATTTGTATGCTTCATCCTCAATATTACAGTATCCTCATGTGCTAACTATTGTGCTTAGATGCTCTGGACCCGACGGCACCGCCAGACACAGCGTCTTACGTCAAGATAGGGGGAATATTGTCGCAATGCGTGTATGCCAATGGTAATTATCAGATTATCCTCGGCATTGGCATCAATACCATAAACCCTCGTCCTACCACCTCGATTGCTGCTCTGCTGACCAGCTTGAGTGGCGCGGATCCACCTCGAATCGAGTCAATGCTTGCTCGCATCATCACTCGACTCGAATCCGTGTACACGCAGTTCATCCGCGAGGGCTTCTCGAGGGATCTCGAGGGCCGGTACTACCGTCATTGGTTACATACAGGCCAGCTTGTCACTCTTGAGGCTGAAGGTGGTATTAAGGCTAGGGTGATTGGAATAACTCCTGACTGGGGCTTGTTGAAGGTCGAGGAGACAGACCGCGAGGGAAGAGCGTTGGGCAAGATGTGGGCGCTGCAAAGCGACGAGAACAGCTTCGATTTCTGGAAGGGTTTGATTAGGAGGAAAATGTGAGTGGCTCACGCAAGTGGCTACAGACAAATGGTGCCCAGTGGTGCTCTTGGGCAGCATTCAGCTTAGATAGACTCAGTATTCCACAAAAATATTCGTGTCTTGAATGTTGTACAGTTTTGATTAAAGTGCCATATGATCGTCCCTGCTCGTCTAGGCCAGATCCTCGACGGATCTCTGGATCCACCCATCTGATAGTACAAAATGCCCAGAATCAGAACGCCATGCCATGCTGCAGTCGAGTGAAGATGTACAAATGCCGCAGGACGGGTATAATCCCACTGTGGCAAGAGCTCAGCAAACCCTACGTCAAGTGTACGAGACCTGTCCGAGGCATCGTACGGGGTAAATACTGATGATGTTGTTGGTCGGCGGTGTCCGCGATTCGACTACCGGTCCTTGTAGACTTTCGGCTTGAAACCCTCCTTAGCTTCTGCCTCTGCCTCGACCTTTTCTCTTATCGGTCCAACCTCTCTTTCCAGCCTTTCTTTCGCCCTGACGATCTTGCTCTGCAGGTAGAAGCTACCACCCTTCTCCGGCTCGTTCGCATCGAAGAGACGCTTGTAGCGCTCGATGACCTCCTCCATGTTGGCCTGGCCACCTTGCGGCGGCTTGACGTTCAGAATGCGGCACGCTTCGTCGAGAGTCATGCCTGAGGAGAGGGAGTGGCCGCCGGATGTCGTGTTGCCCATCTTCGCCTGGGCACGCTGGTATTGGGAGGCGGCCTGGGCTTGCTTGTAGGCAGCGGCGAAGGATCGTCCGAGAATTCGGGAGCCTGTGACGAAGGCTGTGATCACGAACTTGTGCGCCTATTCAATCACGAGTCAGTACTCGAACTCCGCCATTACCATGCGATTACGCTCGTTGTGGTGACGGAACATACCATGATGGGTAGCTAGCCTGTTGCAGTATCCGCGGGTCAACTTAATAAAGAGTCGAGATGTAAGGCTTCTTCCTCTGAGCGCTAGGGATACAGCACAACAGAACAGAGCCCGTGGTAATGACAAAGGAAGGTCGCTCAGCGCGCGAGATACTCCGGGGTTGAAGCGGTCGTGGACTTTTTCGCTCGGGATCGGGAAGCGTCTAATTTTCGCGACCGAGAATCGGGGGTATTGATGGTTTTGCCGAGGCTGGGCCGCTCACCGAGAGCCTCACCGATAGCCAGATCGTGAGGAGCTGTCAACGAAGTACCCTATATCTTCATCTTTCTATGTTTAGAATTATCAGAAATTGTGTTTGCATAGCGGAAGTGCATCAGTTTCGGGTTTCTTATTGCATCATCTTTTTCATAAATATTCTTTTTTCTGTTGAGGTCAATACTCCGTAACCAGATCTACCACCTACAGGCTGGTGCCAAACTAAATCAGTACACTGGCCCAAGCACACCTGTTTACCAGAGCCCATATATTCACTCACAACATCCAAGATGGAGGTCATGCCCATGCATGTACTGTCAGCAGCAGATGTTGCCTCACTCTTGCAACGCGAGGGTAGTGGGCTTTCCGTTGACGACTACGATGAAGCCTCCCAGCCCACGGGCGCGCGCCAACGGAGGGCAGAGCTACTCGCCGACACGTTAGCAACATGTCAAACCCTGTGGCAGTCAGGCTCTGGAGAACTGGATCTAGTAGCTGAGAATCTGGGAAATGGAAGTCGTGACAGTAAGTTGACCTGTGATCATAGATGAGACAGTGCTGACAGAATTCGAAGCGGCATGGAGGCTACCATTTGGCGACTCCCAAATCCTTGACTTCTTCCTGGGCGCGCTCACTGTCGATGGGCTGAGGCACCAACTGCAAATACACGCCTTGAGACTCATCGGCAACTCATGTGCGGACACTGAAGAGAACCGTGAGCGGGTAGTGCAGGGCAACTATCTGCCTGCCATCATCCGATGCCTTCAGATTGACGCGACGGTGCCTTACGCAATACCTGTCTTGTACAACATCCTAGTTGACTACGGTTAGTCTCCATATTGGATTTCGATACCTAAGACATACAGACTGACATCCGGCTTAGAGCCTGCACAACTTGCGGCCTCACAAGCTGGCTTAAGCAGTCAGCTCATCACACTGTTCTCGACACGAAACCTTCCAAACCTGCCTCTTCTTATCCCCTTCCTTTGCAAGATTTTGTCACTGCTGGTCACTCACGAATGCGAAGCCGTAAACGCAAGCCCGCATACTGTCGACATCTTGATACAGCTCGCCACAAGCCCCTGGCGGAGAGACAATATCGATGACTTCACGTCTCTAGCATCTGTGGCGGTGGCCTACCTAGCCAAAGAGGACGCTCAAACTCGAATGGTCACAGGTCCAAACTTCGGCTTGTTTCTTGCCATGTTTGAGCAAGCTCAGGGCGTGGACGTTCGTGCGATTGAAGACGAAGACACGGCAACTCAATTCACACAGCTCAGAACAGCCCTCCTCAACATGTTGGCTGACTTATCCGCAAACGACTCCTTCGGGACGTACCATCCCCTAGCATCGCCTTCCGTTCAAATCCTTTTGAGCTGGCTTTCAGGTCCAAATGTTGCCGCTGCCTGTCTTGCACTGGGAAATCTGTCACGATCCGATGAGGTGGCCCTGGCCTTGGTACAAGAACAAAAGGCTCATGTACCACTAGTGGCGTTGTTGTCTGATTCCACGGTCACTGACTCGCAGATTCTCCACGGTGCACTATCATTCTTGAAGAATCTGGCAATCCCTACAAAGAACAAACCGCTTCTGGGTGAGCTGTTGAGCCCCTCGTGCGTGCCGCGAATCTACAGTATGGAGACGCTGCCTCAAGTTCATTTTGCCGCGTCTTCACTCACGAGGTTACTTGTGGTCAACTGTCAAGATAACGTCCGCCGTATGTGTGCGCCACTGGGATCGGGGTCGCCGAGCTTGGAAGGCCCTCGCACAAGTCTTCATGGACTACTGTCACTGTTCCAACGATCTGACGCCGAGCCGACACGCCTCGAAGCAGCACGAGCAGTTGCGGCTTTGTGTCGCGTGCTTCACTCTACTCCTGTAATTCCGGTCGTGCTCCCAGACTGGGATCCCCAAGCTGGATCATTCATTCGCATTCAGGGCCAGCCTTCGCCCGAATCTATTGCCGAGTCGGCGGATGGGAGCGGAGACAACATCCGTCGTGAACTCTTCTACAAGCAACACGATCTCAGTCAGATTTTAGGCTTCCTCATCACGCAGCAGAAATGGCCACTGCTTCAATCCGAAGCCTGGTTCGTCTTTGCATTGATGTGCCGCTCCAAGGATGGAAGCGAGGTTATCCGTAACATCTTGGCAGACAATGCAGCAACGAACAGCCTGGTGCAGGCTGTAACAGGTCAGCAGTCTATCTCGCCTGCTGCATCACCGAACGATATCAAGGCATTGACGAATGGGAGCCCTGGAGAGAGCTCAGTCCAATTGGAGCCGCAGCAGGTCGACCCAGCCCAAAAGGCCAATATGGCCAGGGTTGATCGAGAAAATGCTGTTGTACTTTGTACAGAGTTATTGAAGTTCAAGGGCCCAGACCTGCCGCCAGCGCAAAGTGCTCTCCTCCAGGATCTTGTGGTCCAAGGAACACAACAAATCGCAGCTGAGAAGGCGGCGAAGACTGAGGGCATGACGTATATCAAAGAGGAACAAAGTTTGTAGATGTCATGTCAAAAGAAGGTCATTATGTAACTCATGTTCCATTCACTCGAGCCGTATGAAGATGCTGCCTTGATATGTTGATCATGCAATAATTCTCTTGAGAACCTAGAGTGACTGTTCCCTATGAACCTGACCGTGCTCTTCTCCGATCGAGCGTCGGCCCCAGACATCACCCCATCCCTTTGAGACGCAAAGAGCAGAAAATCCTCAGAACACCAGTTGACCCGTTTGTTGCAATGACATAGCGGTGCTGCTACTGCTGATGAGAAAAGTTTTTCACCCGCGCTCGCCCTTCGTTTATTTCTTCTTATCAGCCTCCGCCTCGGCCTTGTCACGCGCACGCTTCTCCTTGGCACCCTGGTAACGCTTGTTGGCGCGGGCCTCACGGAGAGCCTTGTAAGCACCACCCTCGACAGCGGAGGGCATGTCACCCTTGCTGATCTCCTTGAAGGCGATATCGGTAGGGGCGATAGAGAAAGCCTGGGCGACTTGGGCAACCTTGTCGACCTTGGAGAGGTCGGTCTTGGTGTCACCCTTCTTGGGGGCGTTGGATCGGCGGGGAAGGAGGATGAGGCGCTCCTGGTAGGCCTTCAGGCGGGCGACGTTGGCGGCGAGGGACTCCTCGGAGAGGTTCTGGCGACGGAAGTCGACGGCAATGCCGATGGTGGGAGCCATGGCGCGGGGGATACCAGCCTCCTGTTGAAAATTGTTAGGTATTGGTCTTTCGAGGGCATTACATGCGCCGTATGGTGATTCGATATTTCATACCTTCAGCTCAGCGAGGGTGAAGCCACGACCGGCGCGAACGCGGCGGTTGTACTTGAGGGTAGGGCATCGCACAACAGGCTTGAGCTTGTCGACGGGACGGGGAGCGACGGCGGCAGCCTTAGCCTGACGAGCAGTGCGTCTTGACTTCTTCTTGCCGGCCTGGTCGAAGTGCGTCTTGACCCGACGCTGCCAGTCCTTGCGGAGATCTAGACACTTTCAGTCAGCATTGACAATTTTTTTCTGGTCGTCATGTCCCTCGCTTTGCCAGTCCAATCATTCAGCGCAATAAACGTATCGAGGTTCGGATTCGTTCGTCGGTTTGCGAGCGAGAAGTACTGGCGGTGCGAGGCGACGGGATATGCGGTGGTGGCTCACGGGTCTTAACGATCTTCTGGTTGTGCTTGATCGCCTGAAGTCGCAAAAGTCAGCATCGTGATATTCGTGAAGTGAAGCGTCGACTGCATTGTCGTGGATATTGGGGCGTATCATACCATTTTGACTGCTTGCTGCTGTTGGTCAGTACGGCGGTTGAGGTCGTCAAGATTTCAAGGCGGGCGGGAATGAGGTTGAGTCCTTCGCTGCTATCGCTGAATTTGGGCAGGGTTTTCGAGCCCTCAAAGTGGACCGCACCAATCCGACTTTGGAGAAACCTCAGGTCACGTGCTTACGCGCATTCTTCGCTTTTTGAAGTCTCCAGCCAAATTTCGATGGACCCACTATGACAGTAGCCTGAGACGGCAGGCAGCGAACGAGCGCGGGCCTCCAGGGCGGCCTCCACCCAGCTATAAAATACCCAACGCGCTCCCATTCTCTTAGGATTTTCTTTTCCTTTCTCTTCTTCATACTTACCTTGTTCCGAATTCCCCGGCTCATGAATCGGGGGGTTCAGTGTGGGAGGCCTGCATTGCACAGCGCGGAGTCGTCCCACTCTCCATTGTCCTTCGGGGCCATGGGGGGCGTAATTTTTGATTTGAAACTTGTTTTCATTGTGACCGCTGCCTGGTGCAGTGCCATGAAGAAGACCGATGATCAGCTGAAGGCATCGTGGACCTGCGTCGCGGTCCATGGATGCGTATATGCTGTCGGCTAGCTATGGAGTGGAACATCAAGGGCCGCCAAAAGTTGTAGGCTCTGGGGCGGGGAGGGGACAGCAGTTGGCTGCAGGTTGGCCAGAGGTCGTGAAGTTATCGTCAGGTGCCTCTGCGTTGGAGTGAGAAGCGCAGCATGCTCTGGAACCTCGCCGCCACCACCCCTGTTGACCCGTGGCTCGTTGCTCTCAGGGCTGCCATCCTAGATTCCATCATATCATCAGATGCCTGTGCCTGGCGAGCTCAATGCCACATCTCCGCTCGCTGTGGGCGTCTCGCGCTGTGGTTGTCTCTCGCTGTGGTCGTGACCTTCGTGGCAATCGCTGTAATCAGGTCGGACCGTGTTGGCTAGACTGTGGAAACTACATGTCGTTAATCTACATACATCGTCTGAAGAATCCCAATCGTGATCAAAGAGCCCTCCAACTTTCCGAACAATTCAAGCCCATCGCGACTTCATGCATCTTTCGAAGCTCCCAAACGTGTCGCGTTCCGAGGATCCTCCGATCCAATCACAAGTGCCCCTTTCCACTCATACCCGAAAAATCTCATGACACCACCATCTACCTCAGCAGATCTGCCCCCGATCCCACCTACGACTGCCTCTCCTTCAACATCAATTCCTCCCTCGGTCGAAGCCTTGTTCCTGTACAGCAAACATGGCCTCGAGGGTAGGTCCCCGGTCCGTCAAGGACGCGACAAGATTCACCTCTACGATTCCACACGCCACCTCGAAAGCTGCTTCCGGAGCATCCACAGCCCCAGCTCCGAGTCCTGCCGCGAAGGCTGCAGCGAAGAGTGCCTCTCAGAGAACGGCACGACTTCCGGGCGAGACTCCAGAGCAGCGCGTCAGGAGATTGAGGCAGGCCCATCTTGCGGCACAAAAAGCCCAAGTCAGCACATCGGATCGCCTCATTGATGGATCAAGAAGAGCTCTCAATGTTGTGCATAGATTCACCGTCACTGGTGTAGTCATCTTTACAGGTATGCTATGGCAGCCCCGAGAAGATACCTGACTGGGAAAATGACTAATGTTCACAATTGTAGTCGTCGCCGGTATCGTTTCGATTTACTCCGTATGGGACATGATTCGCTACAACCGCGCCCGCCGAACCGAATGGCTCGCCGCCCAGAAAGCGCTCGAGGACGACGCTCTCGCCTCCGCACGTATGGCCTACATGCAAGGCAAGGCAACACCTGAGCAGGCCCTGCTGGTCGAAGAAGCGAACCGCGACGCCGAAGCCCATGGCACCAAGCTGCCGCCTCTGTTAGCACCCCCGGAGAGGAGGACTCATTTCGAGGAGACAATTCAACCGAAGCTGGAGAGTCAGGGCAAGGGTGTATTTGGTGTTGTTGCAGGACTCTTCGGAGGTGCCAGCAAGGCCGCTGAGAAGGCTGAGGATGCCGCAGTGACGGCAGGTGCAGAAGCTGTCAGTGGAACGACCAATGCTGTGAAGTCAGTCGAGGAGAAGGCTGCATCAGCATGGGAAAGCGAGCTGGAGAACCAGCGACGAGGAGGCAGCCTCGATCAGCTTGGTCTCGACGCAGCGGGTTCCGCGTCAGCAAGCAGCGGCAAGAAGGGTTGGTGGCCGTGGTGAAGATGATCGTGATCAACGAGATGTACCATACTGTGTCACGAAGCAGGGTTCGGGGTTCGGGGTGGCCAGTTCTCCTAACATAAAGCTCAGCCGCCAAAGGCTATTTGTATCATATACTGTAGATGAGGCTGCGCATCAGACGGCGTCATGGGTTTCTGCTCATTCTGGGAAGGGGAAAAGATCTCGTCTAGCATCCATCGCTACTTAGCTGCATTTTCACATGTTCCCTATATATCTAGCGGCAGCTGCTCACTACGCCAAGCTAAGCTCGCGAAGCACGCATAGCATTCAATTCAAGCGAGATTGGTAAAACATAATCTTCACATATTCAGATGTGTTGGATATAGTATCAATTTATCACATTGCTCTGAAGATAGTGTATACGTTCTTCCGACGTGCCAAGTAGAGCAAATTCCAACGAAAAGGGACCCCGACGCAAGAAAGTACCAACGCTAAAGCTAATATGTAAAATGCAAGAGAGACGGACAATATGACTAAGGAGAATTTCGTCGGCTGAGACGATTGTGTGAGTCTTGCCTTGGCTCAGCATATACCAATGCAGTGTAGAGAGAGAGAGGAATGGTTGCAAGAAACGCCAGTATGATCGCTGTATCCGTGTTTAAACGAGAAGGAAATAATGAAATGACTCTCGTTGAGCCATGGTGGTGGTGACAAGTTGGTAAGCAGCGAATTTGCGACTTTTGGCTGATGAGCCAGGATGCCTTCAGGAGACGATAATGTGATTGAAATGACCCGGGACTTTCAGCCTGCACTTCTCGCAGTCAGATCGGAATCCTATACTGAAACTCTTCTTCATGCCAGGTTGCCATGTCCAATTGTTGACAGTATGCATGTTCCGAACATGGCCTCTCTTTGGTGAAGGAGTGGTCGGCTCGCCATTGGCGTCGAGGGGAGGTGTGCTTGTCCGAGGTTCGATGTCCATCATGGCGTTCGGGTGGTCCATTTCGTGGTCACCACAGTCCTCATTTCCATGATGGTGAATGGAAACGTCGGCGAACTCCTTGAGTTGGTTAGAGGAGTCATCGCCCTCGGAGATTGGTGACGGGAGCCGCCGATTTTGTTGGACAGCATGCCAATCTGCCTCATTGCCCATAGTTCTCGGGACTGAGGCACCGTCCGTTGAGCCTGAATGATGGTGACCAAGGTTGACAACCCCATTTAACGGCGGCGTTGTTTGTCCAGATGATCCCCACCCGTTTTGCTGGCCACGAACTTGAGCTGCGAAACTGGGCTGGATTGGTGTCGGCATCCTGCCGCCATCGCTTGCATTCTCGATTCGAACGGCTTCGAGACGGGATGGTGGTGCTGAGTTGAGGGTCTCCATCATATCCATCTCTTCGTCTTGTGGAAACTGGCCCGTGGCTGGTGATGATGACCATGGCGAGAAATGTGATTGTGGAACATGAGTGGCACTGTCTGGGCGGTCGCAGGCGTCGGCACCAAGGCCTTGGGTTTGCATGGGGGAGGATCGAAGCGGAAGGCATTGGATGCGTTTCTACGTCATGTCAGTCATTCGGCAACTTGCAGTGGCAATAGGAGTAGGGGCACAAACATGACGATGCTCCCCGAAGCTGGGTGATAGTGGTCCGAAAGATCCATCATCATCCCGACCTCGCTTCTTCGGCCCATCGGCCAGGTTTTCCATGTAGTGACTCGTTGCAAACATCTTGGATGCGGCGTATTGGTGTGCGGTTGAATGTATGAAGCGTGAAAACAGAGATCCGCAGCAATGAATGCAGGTACAGGCAGCGACGAGCAGAAGAGTGACCACGCCACGGACGTCGGCTTGTGATGGCTGGGTGAAGGGCTGAGGTTCGCACGCAGCCGTATGCAAGTATGCGGGGTCGGCGGCCGATTGTCTTGGGTTGGTGTCTTGGTAGGCGCAGCGGCAGGATGCGAGATGCGATATGCGGCGTGAAATTCGCGGTTTCGAGTTCAAACAGACGCTCGCTGATGCAATGAAGATTGGAGGTGGTTGATGTTGATTGAGGAAGAGGAAAGGCCCAAGATCGGGATGCCTGCGCAACCCAGTGACAAAGCCGAGAGGCTGACGATGGCCGAACAGGGTCCTGGTGGCAACTGAGGCGAAGCTGTGCCCAGCGTGCCGGTCCCTGAAGTGTGACGTCTCAGTGGGTGGAATTAGTGGAGAGCGGCTTGTAGGCAGGCACTGCGGCTACTGTGGCTGCAGTGAGCTCGGTGCTGAGATCGAGTGTCTTGAATGGCTGCAGCTCTTGCGCAATGCTTTTTTCTGGCAGATGCAGGCGGATTGGATCAAGAACGGGACTCGGACGGTAGACGAGAAGGTCCAGACGCGACTTGAACGTGATTAGAATGGAGAGAGTGTGAAGGCGTCCAGCACCAAGATTAGAACAAAAACAAAACACGGAGAATAAAGGCAGCAGATGCAGACAGGCACCCGGAAAGAATGGCCAGGTGTGAGCGTTTGGAAACGAGGAAAATTACAAGACAATAGTGGCTGGCAGAAGGAAAAGGAGAGGCAGTATAGACAAGAGGTCTTATGATGTCGAAAGATCCTCAGATCGGTTGGTGTGCAAGAAGGGAAGAAGAGGACCTGGACACGAAGCTTCACGATAGTCTGGTAAACAATGGCCACACACACCAGCAGGACTCTGCCGAACCTGAAGCATGGTGAAGCCTTGGGCAGGACCTGGTCCACGGACCCCCTGTCGCTCCCCATCGTCACGCGTTATTGCGCCGAGGCCGGAGAGTCCGTTCCTTGTCCAGAAGGCACGATGCGATCTGGCTCCGATAAATTGATGGCAACGCATTACTTTTGCTTGAGTAATAACAATCGAAAAGCCAGCTAACACATTGGACATTCGAGAAGCTGCAACTTTCTCGGATTTCTGGAACTTGTTTAAAGTCAAGTAGCCAACTCGAGTTGTGGCCTCCGACGAACTCCAGGCCACGATGAATGTTTCAGTAGCCCCTCGCTGCGACAAGTCCTGGATGTCACCTGCGCATCTGTCAAGAGTGACCTAAATAAAGAGCAACTAAGGGCAGGGAAGTGGAAGGTTGTCTGTTTGGGTGATGTGTACAGGCATTTTCACGTTGAAGCGATCGTGCGGGGACGGATCATTAGGATTGTAACGCGTGAAGCAGGGCGTGTTCTGGGCTTCACCGTCTTTCGGGATCACCGTAGTGGCTGACCGAGATGTAGCTCCTCTTGGTGGGCTCATCGTGAACTCGTGCCTCTAGTTGAACAAGCGGGACTCTTAAGTAAAGGCGGACATCGAGAATCGCGTCTGCACTCAGTCGTATCGAGGTGGAAAAGTCACCTTGTTCCAGCTATTCATTACTTCCATCCTCGTAACTTATGTTGTGCTTCCAACCTAATTGAGTTGGATGAAGCATGGAAACTCAAACTCAATCAGCGGACGTAAAAAGAGGACAGCTCTCAAATTCAGTAGACGCCATTGGAGCAGCATCCCCCACCACGCTCCCGCTCGTCCATTGATCTAGCCATCATTCCATGTTGTGTGTCCCTCCCGTCCGCGGCGACGACCCCTCCACTCCAAATTGGGCGGCAACTTTTTTTACTCGAACCACCTTAGGTCATTGCTCGATGACTCTTTTCTTGTCCCTCACATCGCTCTAACTGTCAACACATCCCGTATCCTGCAGTCAGATCAGACAAAGTCACTCTGATCCTGCGCACTTTTGTTTCAGGCTCTTTATTGATCAGGATTGTATTGAAGTGCAATAAAGCCCGCGCATCTTTCACATCCAGGGTAGTAGCACCGACATCGCTCCCACAGCTTCACATCCCACCACTGTGACCATGGCAGGTCTCGATATTATGCCGCTCATTGCGGATGACACCCGAAGTATGTCAATTTGCAGTACCCTGACTAGACGAATGCATCATCTAGGCACGACTGCTCCAAACCCGCAGCACTCTGACATTATGCAGTTCTCGGACAGGATCCTCTGATCCCCCCGGCTCTGCTCACTTCCGAAATCCCCATGCCCGAGAAGGCCGTTCAAACTGTCGTCAAGGGTCGTCTCGACTCTGCCGAGATCATTATGGGCCAGAGCGATCGCCTCCTCGTCGTTGTCGGTCCCTGCTCGATCCACGACCCCCAGACCGCCCACGAATACGCCGCCCGCCTTAAGGGCCTCGCTGACTCGCTCAAGAACGAGCTCTGCATCGTCATGCGTGCCTACCTCGAGAAGCCGCGTACGACTGTCGGCTGGAAAGGCCTCATCAACGATCCCGATATCGACGATTCGTTCCAGATCAACAAGGGTCTCCGTGTCTCTCGTCAGCTCTTCGTCGACCTGACCGCCAATGAGATGCCCATCGCTAGCGAGATGCTCGATACTATTTCTCCTCAGTTCCTCGCGGACTGCATTTCCGTCGGTGCCATCGGCGCTCGTACCACAGAGTCGCAGCTCCACCGTGAGCTTGCGTCTGGTCTGTCCTTCCCTGTCGGCTTCAAGAACGGCACCGATGGCAGCTTGGGTCCGGCTATTGATGCCATTGGTGCCGCTGCCGCCAAGCACCACTTCATGGGTGTCACCAAGGCTGGTCTGGCCGCCATTACTCGCACCAAGGGCAACGAGCACGGCTTCGTGATCCTTCGCGGAGGAACTAAGGGTCCTAACTTCGACAAGGAGAGTGTCCAGGCAGCCAAGAAGACCCTTGAGGACAAGGGCCAGAAGCAGGCCATCATGATCGATTGCTCACACGGTATGACCATTCTTACAACATGACGTGGGACCCCATTGATACTGATCCAATATCCATAGGCAATTCCCAAAAGAACCACAAGAACCAGCCTAAGGTCGCTGCTGTTGTTGCCGAGCAATTGCGCGAAGGCGAGCGCTCCATCGTTGGTGTCATGATCGAGTCCAACATCGACGAGGGTAACCAGAAGGTTCCCAAGGAGGGTCCCTCCGCCCTGAAGAAGGGCGTCAGCATCACAGATGCCTGCATCAACTGGGAGGACACCGTCGTCGTGCTCGAGGATCTTGCTGATGCCGTGCGCACCAGACGGGAGAAGAACGGAACTACCCCCCACCCTGGCGCAAGGGTCAGCGTTATCGAGGAGGATTAGATCAATCGATGATCGCAAGAGACCGGATGAAATAGTTGTTTCTTGGCGTGGTGTGTAAAAATGGATAATGGAGTCTTCGTCGTTTCCCGTCTCAGAGGTCGGAAGCTGCGCATAAAATGATACACATGACTTGAGCTCAGCATTTCATTCGTAAACCGTGCCATAGAGAGTCGCAAGTCGCGAAATTGTGATGAACTTGATTGTCGACAGCAAATCAGCGGCCGCCGACCGGCATAGGGGCATATCCGGCGTCCCTTCGCTCCTCGCGCCATTGCCTGAAGCGTTTGAATAGTGCCCAGCCAAGAAGACCGACCGTGCCAACAGTGAAGGCCCAAACGATGATTCTGTCCTTGATGCTGTCTCGCTTGAAACAAAGTGTTACGACATCCTCTTCCTGGGCATCCTTGCAGATGTCAAGATTTTGTCCGAGACAGAAAGCTTTCGTGCATTGTGAGCATGTCGTCGCGCCTGGAGCTTTTGGTGTGAGGCCATCGTGATCGCGCGGGAGGAGGAAGGCTAAAGAGCTGGGCGAGTTGGCGGCATTCGGGTCGAGGGGGATGATCGTGCTGTTTTTATTGCAGGTACATTTGCAAAAGACCGGAGCGGCTGTGATGAATGTTATCAGTGATTGCCCTGACCTGGTCTCGAGATCGGGAACCTCAGCTGAGCGGGAACTGATAAGGAGACGTACATGCAGACGCCAGCGTGACAAGAAGGCTAAAAAGCACCACCAAGAGGAAGGCAATCCGCGCCATGGTGCCGGTCTAGTCGAGATGTAGTCGATGGAGGTAGCGACAACACAGTCAAATCTGGCTGAGCAGAGTCGCGTAATGATGAGACGAAGACAAATCTGGAATCAATTGAGGCCACAAGCACGGCAAGTCAAGCTACGGTTCTGAGTGGAGGCTTTGGCTGAGCGTACGGAGCTTGACTTCGGCTTGGGGCGGGTTGGCGACGACAGTGGGTCGACAGCCCCTGATTGGCCGCCCGAGACCCTGCGAGCGACAGTACGACGAAAAAAGCTCCATTTCGACTTCACGACTTGGGATGCTCGCGTGGTGCCGTTTCGCTTTCCTTACGTTCGTTCCACACACGCACCCACGATGTCAAGAATAAACCGAGTCCAGAGACTCGCGTCTCTACGGCCAAGCACCGCCTTCGCTACGACAAGCCGAACACCCTTCCTCACCGGCCGCTCTATCTCTTCAACACCATGCCGTCGCGCCGATGATACCCTCGCCCAGGGCGAGCCAGTCGACTTCGAGACACCCGCTGAGCGAGCCGCTTCACTGAGGCTACCTCCGAAACAGTCGATCGCTGATACTGAGGCTGAAATCGCAGCAGCAGACCCATCATACACACCTGCCACCACTCTGGCTGATCTGGAACCTCTCCCTCAACTGAAGAACTGGTGGAACCAGCCGGGCCACTGGGGCTCAGAGAGCTCCTTTTCGGGCTTTGGTGTTGGAGCAAAGGAGAAGATCACTGATCCCAACCTTGTTAAGGTCATGCTGAGGAGGGCTGTGCTGGAGGTGCAGACTCTACAACAGGCCGGCCAGTACGACGCATTGAAGTTCAAGAGGTGGGCAATTGGTGGGCAAGAAGATCTGGAGAGAGTACTCGCAAGTGGTGTGACGACCGAGGAGAGCGCAGCTGTGGTAGAAAGCCTCGCGGCGCTGGAGACTCCTGATCAGCATAGCGCACCAGCGACCTTGACACTCGCAGAGGCCGAGGCCGCTGTGAAGTCATGGGGCTCCGACTGGATGTCTATGGCATTGAACGACGAGACCAAGTTCGTGGTGAGTATCTCTCCCTGGAAGATGTAAACTTCTCTACAACATCATTGGAACGTTATGACTGATGCAACTTCTAGATTCGCAAGCGCCTCTACCAACTCACCGGTACACTCATTCCCGACGCCAGACTCGCCGCCGCTAAGACCGTTCGCGATATTGCTACTCTCGCCTCTATCACTCCGAAGCCCAAGAAGCTGTACCACACTCTTAGGAGCGAAGCAAACAGCTTCCCCCCGAACCTCAAGATCCACAGCCGCCGCGTCACCCCTATCGACCGTGAGAAGGCCGTTGGCCGCTGGAAGGTCATCGAGGAGGAGCTCAAGAAGCGAGACTTGCCTGTAACCGGAACCGGTGACCATGCAAGCCATCGGGAGAAGGTGTGGATTACGGGCAAGAGATGAGAGGATGCGACGGATCGTAGATGAGGTGGCGACAGGATCAGAGCCAAGAGCTGGCTGGAGAAAGCTTGGCTTGGTCTTGAAGATGGGGTATTGATGAACCCAAGGCTGAGTGGTTCACGAACAGTGGTTGTGTGTACGATTGTATAAACTGTAGTAGTATCATACCAGCAATGCCAGCATCCATCAGAACGAAGGGGGTCGATGCTAGGCCATGCTGTGCAACGGACAAGCCCGGGACTCGGCACAGGCTAAATCAAAGAATCATTTGCAAACTATCTCAACAACTCCTCGGGACGTCGTAGTCAGTATAGTAAGATCCATCCTCATCGAAGTTGACGGTGCCAGCCTACGCAGCTTCCAACTGCGTTTGCAGCACCAGCAATTGCATGCAAGTACCTATGTATGTATGTGTGTATGTCTAACAGGTTTCTAGATACTGTCAACCACATGTAAAGTTGAGCTAGCTGATTAGACTTAATAGCAAAAGTCCGGGTAGCGTCCGCGGCCGCCGTCATTCTCTGTTGTTGCATCCCGTCAAGCATGGCTTTCAAGCCACAACTTCTCTCGCCGAGTGCCAGTCAGACCGCCGCCAAGATGCAGGAGAAGAGAGGCACGGTAGTGCAGAATCAGGGTCAACTCCTCCGGCCTCATCGGCACGGTTCGTCGCTGCGTCTCACTGCAGCTCCAAAAAGCCACCCGGCTTCACAGCTGCCGAATGGGACCACGGGCCGGGGGAAACGTCAGCCACATTGCCGTTTTGGATCGAGCGTAAAGAGGACAGGATATCAAGTATTTGCCGTCAAGTATCGCGGGTCCGAATGATCTGGTGCAGGCTTCGACGCAATGCAGGTGAGACTGCGCGAAAGACAGGGGACAAATTCCCGGTACCAGGCAATTGCTCTTTTACAAGCAAAGGGCCCCTCGCCTTTCGATTGATCGAAAGCCAAGAGAAGAGCGGGACAACGGTCGTCGTTCTAAATTGGTAGGGTGATCTGCAGTCGGAAAAGTGCCAGCCACTTTCACTTTATATGACCCATGGTGAGGCCTCATGTATGCAATATATTGACGTTACCTTTGACCTCTCCCGACACAGGACCCTTTCCAGCAGCTTACCTCGCACCTTAACCTTGTCGCCAGGCTATCCTGGTGAAACAAAACACACCGTCCGTTCTTCTTTCTCGATATGCCTAATTCAACCGCGTAGATTGCATTTTTACTGCAAATGCAACACTGTCATGGGTCGGACGTTGCGTCAGTCACAGCTGGCAGACCTAGGCTGCGAAGCATCGCTTCTGACAAAGGCACCCAATCATAAAAGTTTAGTCAGTCTGGGGATGAGATGAAATTCGGTTCTGGTCAATACCGAAGTGCTCAAGATGCGATGAAGAATCTGGGGAAGGGTCGATCCCTGTCGTCGATCGGGACGAGATCAAATTCTCGAACAATGGCTTGTTGGTTGGTTGAAGCCAATGGAAGGAAACGAAAAGCCGGTGTCCTTATCCATGTTCTCGTGTTCGGCCGGGAGATGGGCAGTCATTCGGCTATAGCATGAGCCATATGCGCGTCTCTCCCTTACATGGAACGGCATCCAAGTACCGTCAATTCTACCTCCAAGTAATTGCAGGAGGAGCGCCTATGACCATCAGCGCAAATCTAATGGATGTGTCCTAATTCGATCGGCTCCGAGGAGATCTCGAAGATCAAGGATTGGGGACTTTTCCCTAAGGCTGTCAAGTACCGACCATCCATCCGGTCTCTGACACGCCGTGACCACCTCTCCGACACAGGTAATGAGCGGCAAGCAGCTGACGCCCGAGGGGAAAGACGATGCAAAAAATAAAGTATCCGGGTCTCTCGCTTCATCAGGCTAATCACTCCGCATGCACATCCATAACGCACCTTTGCAAGCTCAAAGTTCCCAAACATGGTAGATCCGATTCGCATCCTCGTGTCATTGGCTGGTCCTGGATCTGATACGACCTTTTGACTCGTCCCGACACCTCCACCTGGTCTGATGTTCGTCGGGAAGGGGGGCTGCCCAAATGCCAACTTGACCGGTTGCCCTGTCGATCGTAGCAGGGGGCCCTTCGCGGCTCCGCGCTTATTCGACTTCTTGACAGGCCAAAGATCGGAAGTTGCGAACGGGAGTTGAATAGTGCAAGCCTGTTCAGCAAAGGAGGGCCCAAGCCGGCATTGATGATGGTGTAAGTCCATGTAGGAGTATAAAAGGCTGGCCAACAGGACCAGAATTTGACAGAAGCATCAAGGATCCTCGCCTCACTCGCTTTCGTCCAAACCCTCTCGTAGTCTGACGAGCAGCTCCGTTCCCATCTTCAAAATGGCATCTCGTCTCTTCCTCTTCGCCTTGGCTGCGACATCGGTGCTCGCAGCCCCCCATGCTGCAATTCATAAACGCCAGGCGTGCACCAATCCCAAGCAGCGCAAGGCATGGTAAGACAACGACCTCCAAGGGGACTATAGCAGAGTCAAGTTGTGGGTGGCTGATTGAAGACAACACAGGCACAAGATGACCAACGAGGAGAAGAAGGCATACCTCGACGCCGAGGTGTGTCTCATGAACACTCCTGCTGAGCAAGAGATGCGAGGCGCAGAGACCGTCTTCGACGAACTGCAGAGCATCCATGTCAACATCGCGCAAATTGCTCACTTCGTCGGTGCTTTCCTGCCTTTTCACAGATACTTCATGTGGGCGCATGAGCACAAGCTCGAGACCATCTGTGGCTACACTGGTGGCCAGCCGTAAGGCCTCCCATCCTTATGAATCCAGATACCAGAGCATGCACTGACATTTTTTCCAGTTACTGGGAGGAGTCTCTTGATGCAGGTAACTTCAGCAAATCCGAGATCTTCGATGCTGAGTTCGGCTTTGGTGGTGACGGCGTTGGCACTGAGCGTTGCGTTACCGACGGCCCATTCGCAGGGTACATGAACAATCTCGGTCCTGGCTATGAGATCAACAAGCACTGCATCAACCGTCGGATCAGCGACTTCGCTAGCCAGCCTGCCGTTCAGTCGAACGTCGATACCTGTCTCAGGGCGACAAGCTACACGCAAGCGTGGAACTGCATCGAGGGGCAGCCTCATGGCGCCGGCCACGGTGGCGTCGGCGAGCAGATGATGAACCCGATCTCGAGTCCCGGTGATCCTCTCTTCTATATGCACCACACCTGGCTGGACAAGATCTGGTGGGACTGGCAAGCGCGTGACCTCGAAACGCGCCTGACGGCAATTGGTGGTAACAACGAGATGAACCCTGCGTTTGCAAACGGCCTATTTGGAAACCGCCCTGATGATCTTCCGTAAGTTCATTCGCTCGCCAACCAGTGCAATGTGATTGCTGATGACCTTTCGTAGTGTCCCTGAAGTCAAGGGTGATCCTGGCAGCACGACCACCCTGACCCATATCATTGAGATGTATGGTGTTGTTCCCGACGTGACTATTGCGGATGTGATGGATCCTAGTGGCATGCTCTGCTTTGAGTACATCGATTTCCGGGATTAAGGGTAGAGTCAGAGCTTTGGCGACTGTCGAGAAATACCAATACGGGACACTGTCACTTGCCTTATGAAGGCAGCGGGTGTTAGTATTGTACGTGCTGGCACAGTCAAATCAACGAGCGCCATCTGTATGATCATTAGCCTCTTTTGCCGTGAGTCAATATGATGGTCGATTTGAGCTCTCCCACATATTGCAACTTGCGCAATCTTGCGCAACATACGCTCAAAACCGGACCTTTCAGGGTTATGTCTGAACGGAGGTAGCGCTTGAGATACCTGCCGTGATACCGCCTCGTAGAGATGGAAGTCTCGACGCTCCCATTGTTCAAGCCTAGAATGACGATGTGAGGCAGTCCGTGGTGTTGGGCGTGGTCGACCGCGTTGAACTGCTGCACTAGTTGGGTGGTGTGCAGCCTTCGAGGACTTGGCGAACGGTGATCGTCGATGAGATCCCAGGAACCTGCAGAGGGCAAACTCGACGTTGCGTATTTAGCACAGAATCCTTGCCGGAGCTTTCACTATCGATGATTGTAGTTGCAAGGTGAAGACGAGTAGTAGCTGAGCCTGGCGCGTGCTCTAAAC
>WNLN01000184.1:0-62364 GCA_021347865.1 Sarocladiaceae sp. CBMAI 1973
ACCCCCAGCAAACCCTACAACTGCGACCTTACCTGGTCAAACCTCTATAGCACGCCGCTCGTCGCTACCGACCACCCTTGGGGTCAGACAGGAGACCGAGGCTGTTAGGTCCCGACCTGCAGCGCCATGGACGCGTCGCGGGATGAACCTCCCGCCACTCCTCCGGCACAACAATCGCAAGATAATGACTCGACAAGGGAGCAACAGTCGATGGAGACACCAGGGCCTCCGACCAGCCTGCGGATTGGAAACCTTGCCGCGAGCGATGTGCCATCCAATCCATCTACTTCGAGCCAACCGCTGCAAAATATAACCAGTCCGGAGCCCTTCTCGTCCTGGAGTGCAAGCTCGGAGCGACAGCTGGGTCATCATTCTGTTGCGTCTGATACCTCTGACCGGGTGTTCCCTATCAGATCAGTGGTAAGCGTCGACCCTGCCAACAAACCAGATGACTACTTTCCACCACTATCCGACTCCGAAGGTCGAGGAATACCCGTGCATCGTCCTGGTATTGTACGGGGCGAAACTATGGCAGAATTGAAGAGATCCGACACAATACCTCACTCGCCAAGGTCGACTTCGCATAGCGAGCAAGCGCAGCGCAGGCGACGGAAAAGTACACTGGGTGGCCCCATGTCCAGTATTCAGGCTGATGCCGCTCGTCACGGCTCTCAACCTCTGGAACTCAACATCGCAGAATCCGACAAGGATACCGAGGAAGGAGCATTACAGCAGGAAGAAGTACCTGCTGCCGCCTTGGAAGGAGAGAGCACTGGCGGCCAATCTCGTGCCTCACTGGAGACGATTCATGTCACAACACGCTTCACTCATATTATGTCAGAAGACGGACATGCTGTGATTACCGGACGAGACGGCGTTTTGCAACGGTGCGAGGACGAGCCCATTCATACGCCAGGCGCTGTACAAGGCTTCGGTGTCCTAGTGGCTCTTCGCGAGGAGAACGACGGACGGTTTGTCGCTCGATACGTCAGTGAAAACGTCGAGAAGATGCTCGGCTACACTCCGCACCACCTCTTCCGGTTACATAATTTCCTCGATATCCTAACGGAGGAACAACAAGACAATCTCCTAGATCATATCGACTTCATTCGAGATGAGGACGCCGACCCAGCTGTCAATGGTCCTGAGGTCTTCAGTATATCTGTCCGACCGCCAAAGCGGAAAAGCACCAAGCTGTGGTGCGCTATACATATCAATCCCGCACACCCTGACCTTGTCATTTGCGAATTCGAGCAGGACGACGACCATGAATACCCCTTACGACCCGCAGACGAAATGACTCCTGACTTACCAGCCGATACCCTCCAAGCAAATCCTACATACGAAGAGATCGAGACAAGCACGGAAGTTCTTAGCAAGCCCCTCCGTATATTGCGCAGCGCTCGAAAGAGACGAGGAGAACAGGGTGCCATGCAGGTGTTCGACATCATGTCTCAAGTTCAAGAACAGCTTGCGTCTGCTCCGAATCTCGAAAGTTTCCTCAAGATTCTGGTGGGAATTGTCAAGGAGCTGACGGGCTTTCACCGAGTTATGATTTATCAGTTCGACTCTTCATACAACGGCAAAGTCGTCACCGAGCTGGTCGACCCTGCGCAGACTCGCGATCTCTACTACGGCCTCAACTTCCCGGCCAGCGATATTCCGCGCCAGGCTCGCGATCTGTACAAGTTGAACAAGGTCCGACTCCTGTACGACCGTGATCTCGAGACGTCTCGGATCGTCTGTAGAACGAAGGAAGATCTCGAAACCCCACTCGACTTGAGCCATTCCTACCTTCGAGCTATGTCTCCGATCCATCTCAAATACCTCGCAAACATGGCCGTCCGCTCCTCCATGTCAATCTCAATCAACGCCTTCAGTGAACTTTGGGGGTTGATAGCCTGCCATTCCTACGGTGACAAAGGCATGCGTGTGTCGTTCCCTATCCGCAAGATGTGCCGTCTTGTTGGAGACACTGCATCTAGGAACATCGAAAGACTCTCTTATGCGTCGCGATTACAGGCTCGCAAACTCATCAACACCGCTCCGACCGACAAGAACCCTTCTGGCTACATCATTGCATCTTCTGATGATCTGTTGAAGCTTTTCGATGCAGATTTCGGTCTTCTATCTATTAAGGGCGAAACGAAGGTCCTAGGTGTTATTGAGCAAAGTCAGGAGGCTCTAGCCATGCTGGAGTACTTGCGGATGCGCAAATTGACCTCGGTTGTGGCATCGCAGGATGTCCGGGAAGACTTCCCCGACTTGCGATACCCACCAGGCTTCCAAGTGTTGGCCGGACTGATGTATGTTCCGCTCAGTGTCGGCGGAAGCGACTTTATTGTCTTTTTCCGCAGAGGCCAGATCAAGGAAGTCAAGTGGGCTGGCAATCCATATGAAAAAATCGTTCGTGACGGTACAGCTGGATACCTCGAACCGCGGACAAGCTTCAAAACCTGGCACGAGACAGTCATAGGAAAGTGCCGCGAGTGGAACGAAGAGCAAGTCGAGACTGCTGCAGTTCTCTGCCTTGTTTATGGCAAGTTCATCGAGGTTTGGCGCCAGAAAGAGCAGGCGCTGCAGAACAGCAAACTTACTCGAATCCTTCTCGCCAACTCCGCCCACGAAGTCCGAACACCGCTGAATGCCATCATCAACTACCTCGAGATAGCCCTTGAAGGGTCACTCGATAACGAGACACGGGAAAATCTCGCGAAGTCCCACTCAGCATCCAAGTCATTGATCTACGTTATCAATGATCTCCTCGACCTTACCAAAACAGAGGAGGGCCAGAACTTGATCAAGGATGAAGTCTTCGATCTGCCGGCATGTATCCAGGAGGCTACAGAACCGTTCGAGATCGACGCCAGACGTAAAGGCATCGAATATCATGTGTCGCAGCACGAAGGTCTCCCTCGCTTCGTTCACGGAGATGCGCGCCGTGTACGCCAGGCACTTTCCAACGTGACGGCCAATGCCATAGCACACACGGACAGCGGGGCTGTCTCGATTGAGGTATTTGTTAAGGAGACTCGCGACCACCATGCCATCGTCGAATTTGTCGTCGCGGACTCCGGATCGGGTATGAGCTCCCAAAAGCTCGATAATCTCTTCCAGGATCTCGAGCAAGTCAGCACTGAAGAGCCGAACGAAGATCAAGATCCATCTGATACACGAACACTCGGATTGGGCTTAGCTGTTGTCGCAAGGATTGTGCGAAATATGGACGGCCAGCTCCGCCTCAAGTCAGAAGAGAATCAGGGATCGCGCTTCGTCATGCAATTACCCTTTCAACTGCCAGACGAGACGCCCGTCACGGGAGAAGAAGGCGGTGGCAGCAATAAGCAAAGCGTACCGGAGTCGCCACCAGTCCCAGCGCCAAACGAGCTTACTGCTTCACCAGCCGGCGAGATCACTCTTGTCGAACGAACCAGTTACGTCAATCTTAGGCAACCTGATACAACCATGGCAGACGATCAGAGTGGTGGCTCTCGACAAAGCAAGGCTAGCCAGAACAGCGACGATAGTCAGCAGAGCGATGCAGAGCGCTTGATTCACGCGATTCAGACCCCGCTGTCGCTGCATGACAATGAACCGACTTACCCCATTTCTCGATCAGGTTCGCGAGGCAGCTCGACCAAGGCTCGCTCCACTGGTGGTGTCAGCGGAGGCTCTCGCTCACTCAGCCCTCAGTCGAACAGGATGCCGGGAAGAGTACAAGTGAGCTCGCCGACTGCGCAAAGCAAAACATCCGGCTCTGTGGAGATCCGCGACTCGAAGACGCCTGTCCGAGCTGTCAGAATTCCGGACGACTATCAAGACATGCCCACTCGCCCTCAAGCGCCTGATAGTTCTCGAGTCCTTTTCGAAATGGCTAGCGACAAGAGTTTCAAGACGAGGAGTGAAAGTGTTACTAGTGGTTCCACTCGTGACGGTCACTCACTTCAGGTTCTCATCGCAGAGGACGACCCAATCAATCTCAAGCTTCTGAAAAAGAGACTTGAAAGGGCAGGCCACGACGTTTTCCATGCTGTCAATGGTGAGGACTGTGCGACACTCTACAAGGAGAAACCTGAGTCGTTCGATGTGATCCTCATGGACATGCAGGTCAGTAGCACGTGCTTTGTGTATTCGTTACTTTTACTGACGCCCACAGATGCCTATTGTCGATGGTCTGTCTAGCACGAAGATGATCAGAGCCTACGAGAGATCTAATGACAACAAGGGCCACTCCAAGCTTGCAGCTGGTAACGGCCGAATCCCTATCTTTGCCGTATCGGCTTCACTTGTCGAGAGCAGCCGTCAAACCTACATCGATGCTGGATTCGACGGCTGGATCCTCAAACCCGTCGACTTTAAGCGTCTCAACACCCTGCTCATGGGCATCTTCGAGGATGACACCCGCAACTCCTGTTTGTATGTCAGCGGTGAGTGGGAGCGCGGTGGCTGGCTCTGTGGTCGCACGGATGAGACTGGAAGCCAGCAGACCACACCTAGAGCAGAGGAGGAGAAGAGCGAAATGGTGACGGATGCAGAAGCGACAACTCAAGAAGAAGCCGCTGACCTGGCTGTCGAGGAGTCAAGAACTGCAACAGACGGACCTTGAAACATAATGGGCGACTTCGATTCCAACAAGATCACCTCTTTGTTGCGGTGATGCGTCATCTGTCGTGGATGTACAGCTTTCTGGCAAGGTTGATCACGACGACGCATATTTTCCCTTGCACTTCTTTATCATCATCAAGCCTTTGAAAGGGCTATTGTTAAGCATACGGCGCTTGGATGGCTTAAGTACACGGAGTTTTAAGCGGGGAGTCCACGGCAACAGAAAGGACTCCTAGAAGGGGCATGAGGGCACGGTGGTTATGACCGAATCCCTGGTGGTGTTTTGGTCTTGTTTATGCCCTTGATGATTACATTCTTCTTTTACCGTTCATGTAGATGGGTTTGGAACGGGGCCATGACACGTACACGCATAGCGCATGGTGCCGGAGGAAGGAGTCTTTGGATTGATTTTACCTTCTGGCCTGCTTTGACAACAACTGGAACACTTTGCCGCCTGCTCTTCTTTCACTCGATGCATCGTATCATTCAGGTCCGTATGGATTGTGCAAGCGAGAGTCATCCTGGGTCGCCCAGATGGACACAGAAGATCTGACCATGAGGCAAGGGATCATGTGAACATGGTCTGGACGAGACGAAGTACGACAGGAAGAGGATTGTATACAGATGACTCGGAGCCGATTGATAGCAAAGAATTAAGTGGCTTCGAGGAAATGAATTTGCCAGAGAAGGGATGATAGAAACATCGAAACTTCCCAACTACTTTCCGGTGCACAGACGCGGTTTCAATGTTTTGCGTGTGCGGCCAGAGTCAGTGCGATTCTCTTACGCCTTGCGCCAGACGGATGTGTTTTAATGGACGACCGATGCGTGCAAAGCCGGGGGGATACGATATTGCATTAGTTGACCAGAGAGTAGGGGCCTAGAAATCGGTCCACTGTCGTCGGACACCTGGTTAAAAGAATCCCTTAGCGACGGGTGCCCTAATAGTACTTGTACCTTGGACCAGGAGGCCTCACACCATGTCGTTGGAGCCAGCCGGATGGGGCGCGAAATGAGGAAGTGGCACCAAATTAGATAATGATCGACTCCCTTATTCAGGATGATGCAATGTGGTAATAGCTGTGAGTCAAGGCGGCGCAGCCTCCACCTCTACTCTCTTCGAGCTGAGGAGACTCCTCCTTGCAAGCAAAGGCCATCGAGATGAGCATACGCAAAAATGTGCGTTCTGGGTTAGTAAGGTAACGAGCGGGTGGAGGGTTGCGTCCGACAGCGAACGATCTGGTGGTAGCGTTCAGTCGGTTGTAGGGGTGGCACCTTTGACATGGCTCGATGGATTGGAGGGATGGATGGATTGATGGATGAAGGAAGAGGGGGCGGCTAGGGACGACAAGCTTTGTCGGGCGTTTCATCCACCGGCAATTCCACGTGTGTTTGAGGACGTTGGCCTGGACCTTCGAGGCGTAGACGGACCGACGGTCGAAAGAATGAACTGCTCCTGCAGGAGCGAACACCGGCTTCTGTTTTGATAGGTTGGAATTGATGCCGGTACAGCGAGAAATTGGGATCGAAATGCTGTTGGTTGGCTCTATTACTGGACTTGGACTCGGCCGGCAAGCCACTGGCAAGCCAGGGGGCTGTGCAGTGCAGGCAGGATTCTGGTGGCTTTTTAGCACCGTGAGACACACTCCACCGCGCAACGACTCCAGTGTCCTTAAGTTTTCGACGCGCAAGATGCGCTACGCGGTTGCTGGCAAGGGGAAGAGGAGCTGTTTTTAGGTTTAGGACAGGATCTCGTTTTGCCCGGATTCGAATTGTCGCAGAAGGGGGGAATGTGACGTGTAGACTCCCCCAATCTCTCATGTCGAGATCGGAAGACAGGGGACCAAACCTTTTCTTCTTCATCACTACATCCTCCAGGCTCCCGCGTGATACTGGCAATTCGAATTCTTGGCACCCTTTCAACCACACACTGTCACCGTCACTCTTACGTTGGTCGGCTCAGCCCTGTTAAGGCTCCGGGATACCTCACCACAGCCGAACCGAGAGCAGCATCAGCATCGAGTCTGCGCCGAGATCCTTGCAACTTTTCATCCTTATTCTCCTTTTCTTTCGCGCTTACGGTCCTACGAAATCGAGCGCTCCAATCCGCCCGCCTGTGACTACAATAGGGCCACTACTTTTGCCATTCTCGAAATCACTGCTCTTTCCAAGCATTTAGGACTGCCTTACTGAGGCCAAGTGGGCTGAGCTTTGAACCGCCCGACGGTCCATGTTTGACAACTTGTCCAACGCCCTGCCAAGGCTCGCTAAAGCCGGCCACTTCTTCTTTCAGTTCGAACACGCGTGAATATTCATTACCATCGGCTTGCAACTTGATGGATGGCTCTTGGCTTTTAAGAACTTCATTGTGGGAAATCGGCGGTGGTTGAAGAAACTGGACTGGATGGAAGGAAGGGGCGCTGCATCGTGACTCCCTCATCGCGTCACATCACGCTACCTCGATCAACGACTTCGACAACAACCAAATTCCTCGCATTTCAGAAACTTTGGGATCTTTCGCCGATTACTGGATTCAGATTCAAGTGCCGTCAAATTTGAAGGGAAAGGCCCGTGATTTCGGCATCAGACCGCCATACAGGCAACACTGGCGACACATCACATCGACTCTTGAGGATGGCACCTAAATTGCATCTCGTTGCGCCGGCGGTCTTCGTCGGCCTCGGTCTTCTGCTTTCTGCTTCATACTTCACAACGTCACTCAAACGCTTAAGAACCGCTGGACCATCACCTCGCAGAACATTTCTCCTCACAAAGATTGCTCTAGGTTTCTTTACATTGTACGTTGTCCCCATCCACCATCGTCCCATGACGTAGGCATGCCGATGATGCTAACATACCTACTTTATGACAGTGGCCTCTTGCATCATGTAGTTGGATCAAGTCTACAAGCAGCAAACTTTCAAGATGAAGACACCATGGACTACGAAAGACTTCAGCGCTACTCGACGGCAACGGCATATGTCAGAGACGTAGCTGACATGCTCGTTTCCGCCTCCGACGCGTTGATGCTCATCTCCCTCGCCCTCCTCGACCGCGCCATTTCCACTCTTCAAACCGGTGGCTCCCCAAGCCGTGGCTCGAAAATTGTCGTTCGCTTAGCTTCAACTGTTGCTCTTCTGTTGGCGATCATGGCAGTGATCTGCTGGGGCATCAAGCTGACGCTCCACTTGAAGACTAGCAATTTGGAGAATGGACTGCAGTTCAGAGATCTGTGGGTGATGCAGGATACAGTTGAAGTTGTCACTTTCATGTATTTCCTTTGCCTGAGTGGCATGGTCTGGATCCTGGTGGGGAGATTCTTTGCGGTGATGAGGCCTGCCGCTGCCCCGACCGGCACCTGCATCGTGAGTGTTCTCTTGGAACCCCTGGTTGTGGCCCTTGGATGCGCCTTGCTGACTTTTGACTCGAAGGCCGTGTACTTTTTCTTCGTCGCCACCGGTTTCTTCGCCCTGCGCTCAACCTACCTCCTCGGAAGATGGGCGCATCTGGTGAGCTCGATGGTAACTGATGCCAGCGGCGGCCTATTTGATAAGATCCTAATTGTCCTGGACCCGATCTTTGGCACACTACCCATTTTGGGGACTATGATCGTCCTCGTTCACCTGGGCCGCAGGAAAGAGGGTGGCATTTGGATCACAGAGGACGGGGAGCCACTCATGGAGGCTTACAAGACCGAAGTGGCACATCTGGAGGGCTCCTCCTCGGCTGCATGATGATACTCTTCTCCTAATTATCGTCCTACATCTTGTGAAGTTCGAGATGCTGCCGCGCAAAATCGGCATGGACCAAAAATCTGTCTTTAGCGAAGCCCTTGAGCGTTTATTTGCTTTTCCTGACCTGCTACTAGCAATGAGATACCAGAAATGAACTATACATCTAATACTCTATCACTGAAGAACTTATTGTCGCTGAATGATTGGACATCCCCTTCGTGGCTTAATCCAGATCCTCCGTGAACTCGGACGGAGCGACGTAAGGACCATTCTCACCCATCGTGCCAACAACGTATCTAGACACCGGGTGCGTTGGCATATTGAAGTACGAGGCGGACAAGACTGAATCTAGACTGGTTTGGGGGGATGAACGTACTTGGTATGGCTTCCTCTTGCCGCGAGCTGACCCTTTGCGTTGGTGAAAGTAATGCTCGTAAACGCGAGTGTTTTTCCGACTGTAAAAGGTCAGCATGCGTCCTGCGAAGTCTTGTGATAGAGAGGGTTTGCGGACTCTTATCGCATATAGCAGTTCCCTTGAGTAGGTCGCCTGCCTTGCCACCAGGACTCAGATACGTGACTACATCCATGAGTCAGTCAAACACACAACCTCAAGCTTACCGAGTGTCCGGATGCCTGGAGAAAATTGAAGTCTCAACTTACCATTCAGATCTGTGGTGACACCGGTAGCGAAGCGCCCTGTTGATGCGACGGCTAGAGATCCGCCGAGATCGACCAGACTGGCGATTGTGCCGCCATGGATACTCTTCATTCGATTCTGGAAGACAGGGGCGTCAGTATATGTATCCAGAATGTATTTTGCTCTTCGGTCCTGTAGTTGGAGGGACTTACTGTGTGGTCCTTGTGAATGTCCATCTCAAAGTCGACGCGACCTTCTGACGCTTTGACGACGCGGAACTGTACCTCCGTCAGCAATTGTGCTCACACAGAGGTGTTCCTCGGCACCTACGCCTGGTCCTAGTAATCTAGTGCATCAATCGTCAGTATAGAGCTTCTCAAACGACCGTATCTCAATGGGATGCGCACCTTGGTTCCAGCCCAGAATCAGCCATGAAGGACCGCATTACCTGTAATCTGTCAGTCATCCGCGTTATGTCATACGTGGATCATGGAGCTGGGAACCCACAGCTTTCACAAAGCCATTTGGTGACAACTTCTTAGACATTGTGATGGCTTTCGTATGTTCTTGAGATGTTAATGTACAAAAGTTGAGTTGTGGTCGCGATGCTGGTTCAGATGAGGTTCCGTCCGGGGCAGTCCGGGTACTGTCGGTAACTGGGGATGGTGTCACGGAGCTAACCCTGGGTAACCCTGAGCAATCGTGCGAAGCGATTCCGACAAATTCGTATCACTCGGATCGAAATTGCACGTGTGGTATTGAACTTGGCAGATTCTGGAGAAAGAATAAGTAACATGATTCGTGCCCCAATATCAGAGGGCGATGACTAGCATTATCTCTACGGTACAGCGAAGCATCCGAAGTTACTATCAAGATCACATCTCACCCTTTCTGGTCCGTGTATGGATCAAATCCAACCTTGTTCTTTGCCTCTGTCCTCGCATTCCTCTGTGAATCACCAACAAGCCCTGTGCCTGATGTTTCTTCCAAGAAGAATGTCAGGATGTGATCCGGGATGGCCAGGTGCGAAGTCTGCTGAAATTCCTGGAGACTAGCCAAGCGGATCAGCATCTCCAGAAGCGAAAGAGATGTAGTGATGGCACCGAGCGGTGAGCTTGGCGGTGTCGCTACGTCGGGCAGTGCCTGCTGCTCGGTTTCGACGGGACAAATATCGAGCTGGGCAAGCCCTGAAGACGGGTTCGACTGCTCGCTGTTCCGCGAGTCCACACTCTTTGCGACGCTCTCTTCTCCCTCGTCATCGCTGAAGTCGACCAAGTCTGAGCCCTCACATTCGGTGGTATCGTCACGAAACGTCTCGAACGCAATCCAATCCGGGTCCAAGTAAGGTGCAGAGCATAGCAGCTCAGAGCGGGTGACCGAATTGAGTCGGTGTGGGACTCCCGCATGATCAAGGTCGGCCAGCAGTTGTCTGTCTACAGCAGCCTGCTCGAGATCTTGTGGCGAAGACGAGTTTCCGCCATTTGTAGCTGCGATTGGTCTGGTGGCAAAGGGCGAGGTCTTGTTGTCACGCTTTAGCAGTAGAATTGGGTGTACCTCAGAGGCATCCTGGTGGCCCAGGTTGAGGATCCTGCCACTGTCTGTGTAGAATAGCTTGGATACCTCTCGTACAGATACAATGTCTCGGAGAGCCCGATGCCTGTCATCCTCGTGTACTCGACCGTCTTCTCGGTCTTCTGAGATAATGAGTTGATACTGGTATCTCTCTGCTTGGGTGCAAGTGTCGGAATTATTGGGCTGCAATGGCATACGATGCAAGCACACTCGCGCCTTGTGAACAACTTCCTGCCACAACGGTTTCCTATCGGCAGGGCCAGGGCCGTAGGCTGTTGATTGACCTGTTGTATTGTTCCCAGAACCGCCTGTGGACTTCTTTCGAGTCGAGGCTGGGGCGTGGGCCTGGAAGAGCATGTACAAGGATAGATAGAACACTGGTCCTATCTGAACGGACTTCGTGGTGTCGCGACTGAACTGCATATCGCCGACAACAAGCAGTGTGCTCGCCTGCAAGAGGCGGGATGGTGATATGCTAGGAGGCAGTGACGTTGAAAGAGTCTCACCGGAAGCCGTGATCGCTAACTGAAGCAGAGGAATCTCGCTGTCGATGCGATCTAGTAAATGCCGTAGATCCTCCTTGATAGTTTTGACATTTGTCATAGTGGCCTGGCGTTCCTGCTCAGAAAGGCCGAGGGAACATGCCTCCACAGCCTGCGTGATCCGTTCAATGCGGCCTGTGAGTGAAGTGATGTCCCTCTGGAGTGCCCTTATTATGGGCGCAGCAGACTCGAGGAAAACATTCCCGCGACCTGATCTAGATCCATCGTCAGCTAACACGTGCGTTCATGAATCCTGGCTGATGCCTAGCACGGAACGAACTTGAGTTCGACGAGGTCAATAGCGGGAGATATGATCTGTCGACGTAATCAGCACCCTGGACTCAAGAGACACAGACTCAGGCTGTGCAAATACCTTGATCTTACTTTCGAATCGGTCGTGCAAGGCCTTCAGCTCTGCATAGATCTTGTGGTCGTCGGCTGATCTGACGAGATGCGAAAGTTGGCCAAGCGCGTAAGTAGAGGCAAGGGCAATCGATGATCTAATTGCATAGCGCATCGCTTGCACCCCAATCATAGCCAAGAACTCATCCATCCCTGCGCTGAAGTCGAGAGGCCGTCATTTGCTGGTGAGACTGTAAGCCACACTTGGATGGCGTAGGGTCGTGCCAAGTTTCAAGATTTGGAGGCCGTCGGGTCGTGCCGCAGGAACCTGGAGTCTGGTCCATTCCCGGTCGACGAGCTGTGTCAGTGTTCAACACAGCTCACCGATGATGACCCAGTGGACATTGCCTCACAATATGCGTGACTTCTACCGTGCGAATGAGGACGTTTGGAACGAGCGGCACAGTGCTTGAACGGCGCATTGTTGGCCCAGGAATAGTCACAGGCTATGCGAGAGCTTGTAAGGTGTGGGAGAAAGCGATCGGAGGCCTACATCTTGATGCCTAACATGAAATGACAATACTTAAGAGCAAGTTCTCTATCCACGTAGCATGCCATGGAGTATCAAGTTAAGACGAAGGAGCCAAGTACCAGAGAGGTACTTCTGAGTACAGTATATCAGCCACAACTCAACGTGCACAATTCCGTGTGGCGCTGTGCTTTCCTCGACAACAGTGCTTGCATAAATCCCCCGCTACACAACTCGCTGCACAACTGCACAAAGCCCAGCCAGTGGTGGGGCTCGAATTTTCATATCCCACCCCGCCACCAGACCTCGACTTCAACCTTGTGCCTTGCTCGCTGTCCTTCACGCGACAAATCCCCTTCGTCATCTTTCGCATAGCCCTCAGGTCTTCTGAAACCCGAGGCTCTAAATTTGTGCGTGCTTGTGGTCTTTGCATCAGACTCGAGATCCGCACCGCATCGACATATCAACTCCCGAGTCTAGTGGGGTTGAGACTGCGACAATTCGATCTACCGTCATACCCTCGACGTCTACCCAAAGCAGCCCAACATGTCGAACCTCAACTCCTGGGAGGACGACCCGTCTGCCCAAGATGAGAGCCTCTCTCGCCAAGCTCAGCAGCAGCTCAACATGAACCCCAACGCACAGGGTGGTTTCCAAGCCAATGTCGCCTCTTTCCAGCCAGGTGCAGCGTCCTTCCAGCCAGGTGCTGCTTCTTTCCAGCCAGGTCAGCAATACGGAGGCGGTGGTTTCCAGCCCCAATACCAGCAGCAACAGTACTACCAACAACAAGGCTATTACGGCCAGCAATACGGTGGTGCTCCCCAGCAGCAACAGAACTTCAACCAGTACGGTCAACAGCAGTATGGTGGTGGTTTCAGCCAGGGATATAACCAGCAACAACAGCAGCAGGGTTACGGTAAGCGCATCGACACTCTCCGATACTTAGAAGAAGACGTACTGAAATGATCCAGGTGGAGGTTATCCCCAGTACGGTCAACAACAGCAGCAAGCACAAGGCAATGTTCCTACGATCGCGAAGCGCCCAACTGATGGAGCCCCCCCAGCAGGTCCCTCGGCAACTGTTACAAAGGAGGGAGGCGCTAAGGTCCTGACCATTGGTGGTGATGCACCCGCACCAAAGGCCAAGGTGCTCAGCATTGGTGGTGATGAGCCTAAGCCGAAGGCCAAGGTCCTGACTATCGGCGGTTCTTCCACCCCAGCGAAGAAGGAAGAGCCCAAGGCCGACGCCACCCCTGCCGAGGCTGCCGAGGCTGGCCAGAAGGCGACCGCCGCGAAGGCTATCGAGAAGACTGGCGAGAAGGCTGGCAAGGCTGCCGCGGAGTCGGGCAAGTCATCTGGCCGCACCTCTCCTTCACCATCCTCCGGCCGCTCAAGCCCCACTGGAGCTGCAGAGAAGAAGGCCCAAAAGGATGCGGATGCTGTCGCCAAGGAGCAGGCGGCCGATGTCGACGATGCGACTCTTAAGGAGATTTACGGCAAGGAGCACGTGAACATCATCTTCATCGGTCACGTCGACGCTGGAAAGTCGACGTTGGGTGGATCCATCCTGTGGACCACTGGTATGGTTGACGAGCGTACTATGGACAAATACAAGAAGGAGGCGAAGGACCTCGGTCGTGAGTCATGGTATCTGTCTTGGGTCATGGACTTGAACAAGGAGGAGCGCACCCAGGGAAAGACTATCGAAGTCGGACGTGGATTCTTCGAGACCGAGAAGCGCCGCTACAGTATTCTCGATGCTCCTGGACACAAGACATATGTCCCCAACATGATCGGTGGTGCCTCGCAAGCTGATGTCGGTATTCTCGTCATCTCGGCGCGAAAGGGCGAGTACGAGACTGGTTTCGAAAGAGGTGGACAGACTCGCGAGCACGCTATGCTTGCCAAGACCCAAGGTGTCAACAAGCTGATCGTCGTCATCAACAAGATGGACGATCCTACTGTGGAGTGGTCACAAGAACGTTACACTGAGTGTACGAGCAAGCTTGGTCAGTTCCTTAAGGGCACTGGCTACAACCTCAAGACCGATGTGTTCTTCATGCCTGTCGCTGCCCAGCAGATGATGAACATCAAGGACCGCATCGCCAAGGATGTCGCACCATGGTGGGAAGGTCCATCATTGCTTGAGTACCTCGACAACATGAGCGCGCTTGAACGCAAGGTCAACGCCCCTTTCATGATGCCCATCAATGCCAAGTACCGTGATCTCGGTACGATGGTGGATGGCAAGATTGAGGCCGGTGTTGTGAAGAAGAACATGGGCCTGGTCATGATGCCGCGCAAGGACAAGGTGGAAGTCTCAGCCGTATACGGTGAGCAAGAGGACGAGATCCAGATCGCCCAATGCGGTGACCAAGTGCGCATGCGTCTTAAGGGTATCGAAGAAGAGGATATTCTTCCTGGTTTCGTGTTGTGCTCGCCAAAGCGTTTGGTACACTGCGTGGCTACTTTCGAAGCACAGATCAGGATCCTGGAGTTGAAGAGCATCTTGACCACAGGTTTCAACTGTGTGATGCACGTACACTCAGCGATCGAAGAGGTTACCTTCTCGGCACTGCTCCACAAGCTGCAAAAGGGCACTAACAGGAAGAGCAAGCTGCCTCCATCTCACGCCAAGAGGGGCGACAGCATTATTGCTCAGATGTCAGTGATTGGTGGCGCAGGCATGGTGTGTGTCGAGAAGTTTGAGGACTATCCTCAAATGGGACGTTTCACACTCCGTGATCAGGTAAGTCGATCAAGAGCTGTAAGCTAGACTTGGCAAGACCAAGGCTAATCCATTCGCAGGGACAAACCATCGCCATTGGCAAGATCACCAAGCTCATCACTGAGTAAAAGTGCCACCAGCAGCAACAGCGCCGGAATGATATTGAAGCTGAGTCCACGTTGAAAATATAGGCTTGAAGTGAAGGCCGGTCGTCATGATGCATATGAACGGAACTTGGGATGCATGAGCCGGGACAAAACATGTTTGTCCTGTGAGATAGGAGGAGACGTTGGTATAGACGGCGCTACGAATAAAATGCAAATCTAAACATCAACATTTGAAGCTTTATAATACGAGACTTGTTGTCAGCACGTAGGGGAAGTGTTGAGAGACCCGCGGATGCTGCCAGGAAGATGAATCTGATGTATGAAGTTGATCTGAGGCTGTCTAGAAATGCTTATCCAGTCCCGCGACCACCTCCGGGTACCTGCCGGAAACCCGCCTTTCCAGACAAGGCAATTCGATGGTCAGCTTGTGGTACTTCGCAGCACGAGAATGATCCGGAAAAGGATGCGTCTCAGTTCGGAATACGCTGCAGGGGTAGTGGGCGTGTTGAGCGCCGCAAGCCGAGACGGAGGTCGGTGAACGGGAGGCCCAGTCGCGGGGATGTTCGGAGCCGTGCGGTCGGGGAAGGGAAAATCTGGAGAGGGAAGGTCTAGACCTGTCTTCCCGTGGGAATGGATGGGTCTGTCAGATCTTCCTCGACAGATCTCCAGGCCAAATGTATTGCTTCTACCTACAGTCGTGGCATGCTCTACGACCGAAAATGCAAAGACCTTCGAATCGTCTTGCTTGTTTTTCGACCTGCATGCATCGGGCCATCACCTGGCTTTGCATTATCGCAGTACGTAACCCCGGCTTAGCACCAAGTTCTGGAAGGTCAAGCAAACCCATATTTAGTTGATCACACGTGAAGCTAAGACATTGGAGAAGGAAAAGCAAATGAAAGGTCCATGCCAAAGGAAGGGGTGCCGATAGCACAGTTGCATTTCTCGATCGAGTGTTTGCCTGCGAACCAATTGCGGCTGCGTTGAATGGTGAGTATTGGGCAGCAGAAGAGGAATTGTTCGGGAGAAGTCGGCGATACGAGAAGGCGGGGTGAGCCAATGACGGAGGGAGAGGTGGAGTGTGGGGAGGCTTGCGAGATGGTGCAGGGCGATTGGAGACCACGTCGGGAAGATACGAAGAGGTGTGAGAAGTACATGATTAGTGCAACGGTTCGCAGCTGTCCTGAAGTTTAGAGACTGGTCAGAAGGAATGGTAACGTTTTCCGTAAGTCGTTGCCGTGCCTTACTCAGAGCATAGCTGAGTGGCTTGGTACTCGGTCTAGGCAAAGCCTCAAGACTTGAGGAGTCCTCTGAAGAGACCAGATCAATGTCATGCATAATGCAGATTTTCAAAGCAGATCCTCACCTAGTGCATCACTGTGAGAGACCACGGCGTGGTACCTTGGTGACGGTATCGATAGCGGGGCGACGTCAGCGTTGCGACCCGACACTCGTACTTCGACGTACATGTGCACGATAACCGTAATGGGTTGTGCATGATGTTGTCATTCCTTTGGACCGAACGTAAGCCGTGACCAATGCCTAGAAGCACCTGTGGTTTCATTTTGAACTCTTCATCACCTGGTTACAGCCTCAATCACCTACTACGACCCGTGAAGCAACAGTGCGATAAACGAAAATGGCCTTCCGTTTGGTCGTGGAATAATGATTACCCCACCAACACTGCCCCTCCATCGTCATCACGCGAATGCCACCATTTTGACACGATTCTGCCCCTTGATCCTCTTATCTATCCACATTAAATACTGATCCAGTCGCATTCGTCACGATACTCGTCCAAAATGCAAGCATGTCGGTGAGTTTCGGAAAAGGTCGTGTCCATAGAATAGCTGCGTGTTCCGATGTCTCCCGACACTCGCTCGTGATGAGCCGCCCTTCCCCCACTAAAGCACTCCCAATCGGTACAAGGCTTGGCCCCAAACTTACACCGTTGCCCGCTGCCGTCAACTGCCACCGGCCGTTTTTAGGTAACTCCAGTGCACTGTAGATCCCGTGCTGGAGGCCACGGTGGTAGATGCATTGGCTTTCAGGCCATGTTGCGGTTAAGGATGATTCCGGATAGAAAGTGGGAAAGAGCAGCGGGCGGCGAAAAAGATGCTCCTTCCACGCGTAAAACGATATCGTCAGCCATTGCTTCTTCGGAAAGAAGGAGCAATCCAGACCGCAGATAAATAGGCCGCCTCACCTCGTGAAGCCCTCATTTTCTGCTGTCCTCGACGACTTCTCATTCAAGCAATCCTCACCTTTCTGCTATTTTCCAACTTTCTTGGAAATACACCCCCGCTGCCCGTCAACTCCCGAACTCCAACTTCGTGCGACAGTCACGCTTCACCATATTCCTGATCTCACACCCCATTAGCTGCTCCACACGCTCTGCCCCAGGCTACTTCAGTTTCTCCAAGAAATCCCAAGCCGCCTGCCTTTAATTATCCTCGGCCCTTACACACACACAGAACAGCGCTGAATCAAGTGTCGTTCCCCCTTGCCGCCTAAGCCAGGCCCATTCATCACGTCGCCTTATCGACTTACCACTTGCTGCCCTCCCCGCGCCCGCCTCTGAAGCCACACGCCCCCCCTACCTCCACTCTTTGCCGAACTCCTCGTTGCTCTTCGTTCCCCGGGCGAAAAAAGCCGGCTTGAATCTGGAGTGCTTTGGATCTTGTTCCGACTCAGTTTCTTTATAAACAATGAAGGACCCCGTTGTTCGCAGTGCTTCTCCCTACTCCGATCCCAAAGTCAAAGGACCCAAATCACAAATCCAGGCCCAAAGTCAGGATCTACGCAAGAGTACGTGACCAACTGCCTCACTCATTATAGCCCTTCTTGTCTTGACCTTTCTCATCATTATCACCCTTATCCTCACGATGATTGTTACTGACTTCAATGACAGTGCTCACCTCAAACACCGTCAACAAGACCTCCCTCCACCCGGGAGGTGTCCAGTAAGCTGCTCTCCCTCGACCTATCCTCCTTGAAGCACACTGACATGATCCCCAGGCCTCACCGTCCCTACACCGAGCTTGAGGAGGAGCTCCACGAGACTGCTCACATTGACTACGACCGTGTTGCCATTGTATGTTGTCTCGGATGAGATCCTCTCTCAATGATCGGCTTACTCACAATCAATCCAGATCCCCAACCCTTCTGTCGCATCGCTCTACGAAGATGCCCTCGTCTACGAGACCGGTACCGCCATCACCTCCAGCGGTGCTCTGACCGCCTACTCTGGTGCTAAGACTGGTCGCTCTCCCCTCGACAAGCGAATTGTCAAGGAGGCCACCTCAGAAAACGACATTTGGTGAGTAACCCATCACCTCGCGATTCATTGCATTCCACATGATCGCCCAATTCTTCCCAAAAAGTTCACTGGCGGCTAACCAAGGCTTGCGCAGGTGGGGTCCCGTCAACAAGCCCATGAGCCCAGAGGTAGGTCATTCTGCGTTTGTCTTACATCACAATTCGTCCTGGCGCCGCCGCTGTTCTGGGCCGCCTAGCTCTTCACATGATCGACTTTGCTTTTCATCCCTGCGCTCTTACCCGACCGTACCCGACGCCTGTTTGAGCAAGTGCCAATCGACAGCCTGGTATTGGTCGGCGATGTGTCAGCGGTGCAGGCCTCCAGCTCTGCAGAGATTGAAGGGTTCTTCTTACGAAAGCTTTCCAATCTCTTGCAGGTCGCGTGCTACATCGCCTTGCAGGGCAGCCACGGCAATCATGATTGATGCGTGCGTCAAACCCACGAGGGGAACGCGTCTCGGATTCCGATTGGCGTCATTGTGCTGCAGCGGTTCCCCGCAGTCGGTCGGAAATCTGGACCTGTTCCCAAACTTTTGGGCAGCAGCTTGCAGCCGAGCTAAACCGCTTGCTCCGCGCACTACCCCACATCAGTCTGCCGTTTTCTCCCGAACTCTCGATGAGAATTGGTGTTAGTCTGATTGGACCATGAATCAAGTGATCGTCGGCGCCAAGCTTGGGCTACGGGAACTGTCTCCATCGGAGCTAGGATTGGCTCTCACTCATGCCCAATTGATCGTACCCGGCAGATGTCGTGATCAACCTTGCTAACAATGGCAAATCCAGGTCTGGAAGATCAACCGCGAACGTGCTATCGACTACCTCAACACCCGCAACCGCATCTACGTCGTCGATGGCTATGCCGGCTGGGACGAGAAGTACCGTATCCGCGTCCGTGTTATCTGCGCTCGCGCCTACCATGCCCTCTTCATGAGGAACATGCTTATCCGCCCTGCCCGTGAGGAGCTTGAGCACTTCCACCCCGATTACACCATCTACAATGCCGGTTCCTTCCCCGCCAACAGGTTCACCGAGGGCATGACCTCCGCCACCTCAGTCTCCATCAACTTCGCTGCCAAGGAGATGGTCATCCTCGGAACTGAGTACGCTGGTGAGTATCTTTGATTATGTCTACTGCTTCAACACCAATCCACGGGGGCTCTTTCGAGTCTTAGCCTTCGCGACGTGGGCCCTTCGGGGTTGCGACTGCAATTCTCCAAATTCCTGTCTCTTTTGTTGAGACTGTTGCCTTCGGGCTTCATTTCCTGTTTCGGTCGTATCATCCCAACGTGGACGACCTTTGTACGCATAGGAAGGAGCGAGGTGCTCCTTCCCTTTCACTTGAGCAAGATGACGACACGACAATGCTTCTCCTCTTCGAGGAATGAGTTCTGCTAGTGGCAGCACCCTTCGATGAAGCTCTCACCAAGTCTTCCTTCACCACGCAAGGATTACTGTCTACCTGGCTTCTGTCTACCTCTCCCAACTCTACATTCCGACAGCGTCTCGACAAGCAAGCCTCAACGTCTCGACAAGCAAGCTCGGAGCAAGCTTTGAGCAAGCTTCACGATGGCTTCCCCTACCGACATTGCCACCATCCTTGTCTCCCTTCTCTGGGCTGCTCTCAATGGCTCCAGTTGGGTCAATCCTCGCTTCCTCATCGCATGCTCGTCAAAGGCTCGCTTGCTCGAGCTATTCCACCTTCTCGACTTCACCTTCTGTCCTGGACTGTTCGCAGTGCTACAAGCTTCCGCTCCTCCTTCTGTCGAATACTTCCTCAACCTTGATCCCTTCATTCCATTGAATGTTTGGGGAGTCTACGTGGTTATTCTCACGAAGCCTGGACGCCGGTCTATCATCTATATTGGCTCTTGTACAGCAACCACGCAAGGTCTACGAACTCGTATTCGTGATTACGACAAGAAGAAGAACCTCCCTGCAAACATTCGCAAAGCTATTCGTGGTGGCTATGAGATTCAGCACAGAGCAGCTCTAGCCTGGTGTCCTCTTCCCACAGCAGCTTCTATTCCTTGCCTTCGCTTTGTCGTCGTTGGTCTAGAGGCTGTCCTTGCTTGCTAGTTCTGGGCAATGAGACACCGAGACCACGACTATGGCTTTCGTCATCTATGCCCCTGGTCTATGGATTCCTTCACCTATGATGGCGCTTGTTCCCACAGCTGTCTCAAGGAACCTGTTCTAGGAGACTTCGCATTGTCCAAAGAACAACTGGAGAAGATTGCGCACGATACAAGAGAGAAGCACCTTGCATACCTTCAAGACTATCACGCAAAGCAACGCCAAGAAGCTTCTCCTGAGTTCAAAGCCGCCCAAGCCAGAGCAAATCAGAAGCACCGGCCCAAGTCACAGAAGCTCCGCGATGAGGCCATTCAGAAGAAGCTCTTCTATTGTGCTGCCTGTGATAAAGCATTTGGTGATCAGGGACATCTCAATGAGCATATCATCACGCCTCGTCACCTGAGGAAGGTCAAGGAAGATGGCAAAGGTCCTTACTGTACTCCTTGTGGCAAGGCCTTCAAGTATCCATGTGATCTTAAGGCACATGAGAAGAAGGCTTGTCATAAGCAGAAGGTTGCTGCTGTTCTACGAGAGGCTGCTGCTTAATTTGCTGTTGCTATTTCTGTTTCCATTTCTGTTCCTATCCCTCTTTCTATTTCTATTTCTGTCTGTTCCTATTAACGTTTCTACTTCTGTTTTTACTTCAGTTGTAACTATCAAGACAGATTGCTAACTATCTACTCAAAGGGGAAATGAAGAAGGTATTTACTTTACTATCCATGATATCTATGTCTATGGCTATGTCTCCATGAGATTTACGATTAGCCCTCACTCAAACTCAGCAAATGTGATGAACAATGAAGCTAACAATGACAACAACAGGGTGTCTTCACCGTCCTCTTCTACGAGATGCCCGTCAAGCACAACGTCCTCACCCTTCACTCCTCCGCCAACGAGGGTAAGAACGGCGATGTCACCCTCTTCTTCGGTCTGTCTGGAACTGGCAAGACCACTCTCTCTGCCGACCCTCAGCGTGCTCTCATCGGTGACGATGAGCACTGCTGGAGTGACCGCGGTGTCTTCAACATCGAGGGTGGCTGCTATGCCAAGACCATTGGCCTCTCTGCCGAGAAGGAGCCCGATATCTACGGCGCCATCCGCTACGGCTCCGTCCTCGAGAACGTCGTCTTCGACCCCGAGACCCGTGAGGTCGACTACGACGACTCCACCCTTACTGAGAACACCAGATGGTGAGTCCAATCATCTCATTAACAGTCTGACTTCACGCTAACACATTTCCCAGCGCCTACCCCATCGAGTACATCAGCAACGCCAAGATTCCTTGCTTGTCGCCCAGCATGCCTAGCAACATCATCCTCCTCACTTGCGACGCTCGCGGTGTCCTTCCTCCGATCTCCAAGCTCGACAGCGCCCAGACTATGTTCCACTTCATTTCTGGTTACACTTCCAAGATGGCTGGTACCGAGGACGGTGTCACCGAGCCTCAGGCTACCTTCTCCAGCTGCTTCGCCCAGCCTTTCTTGGCCCTTCACCCCATGAGGTACGCCAAGATGCTCGCAGACAAGATCGAGCAGCACAAGGCCAACGCCTGGCTCCTCAACACTGGTTGGGTCGGTGCTGGTGCCCTTCAGGGAGGCAAGCGCTGCCCCCTCAAGTACACTCGTGCCATTCTCGACGCCATCCACTCCGGCGAGCTCGCAAACGTCGAGTACGAGACCTACGACGTCTTCAACCTCCAGGTCCCCAAGACCTGCCCCAACGTTCCCGACGAGCTCCTTAACCCCAAGACCGCCTGGACTGCCGGCAACGACAGCTTCAACGAGGAGGTCGTCAAGCTTGGCAAGCTCTTCCGCGAGAACTTCACCAAATACGAGAGCGAGGCGACTGAGGATGTCGTCAAGGCTGGTCCCACCGTCTAATTGCCCATGGACGGGGACAAGTACAAAATGATTGAGGAAATGATATACCCAGGCAGATGCGGGTCCGCATTACCCTGATATTTGTTCACACGCATTGTTGCGGGATACTAGGATATTTCTTTTGTTTCTCTCCCTTTTCCTATTATGCATGACGATCTTCACACGTCTGAAGCTTGCAATGAGCGCGACAGACTGTACGAAAGCACAAGGACTTTGATCACCTTGGGGGCCAAGGTTGAAATGGATGCATGCGTGCGTCGCTCTTAATGAAGGTGCACGCCCAAAGAATAAGAATGAAAATAAATTGTTCAAGATACATATGACCCAAGGTGCCTGTAATAGTTGTGTCTCCACTAGCTTAATATCTGTAGCTTATAAACAAGACGGTGGCCGGACAAGTCCGTGGATAGCCAAGGCTTCACCCGCACGGAACGTTTAGGTGATTGAAGACCGCCCTTCCTACGACGGCATATCATAATACTCTGGAAAGCAAGTTGACATTTAAGCTTGCAGAATTGATTCAATCGACTTTCTAACGAACGACAACCAGGATGATGGTATTTTACTGTACAGCACTGTTGTGTTGAGTGCCTCTCTCGGGATACATGCGTGATGCGATCGGATTTATACCCTCTCCAGATCCATTCCCGACCACACCCTGTCAGAAGCGTCAGCTTTTAGCACCTGGGCGATGGAGCTGATCGAAAGCCAAGTTCCATTTCCTTCCTAATTCTGCTGAGATCTGCCGTAAATGTCGGGATGGGTACGTTATTGGTTGCGTCTGGGTAGCAGTGAGGACTTTGAGGTGAGAGTTGCCAAGGGGAAATGGCAACGGCTCAGCCTGGAGATTACGCGGCTCTGAAGCAAAAGGCAACGAAGTTAGGATGGAGAGTTTAGGGTTTTGCTATGCTTGATGTTCTCAAGCCAATGCGTATAGTTGACATGCACGTGAGAGCCTGGTATAAAACGTCCTCGAGATCCGGTGGTGCATTTCCCTGACCAGCTCCATCACTGGCAGTCCAAATCCCAAATCCTCTTTTCTACACCGTCTGGTAAACATGATGCTTTTCAAATTGCAGCATTTGCTACTCCAAGTGAGCACGCTTGCTTCGGTAGCTCTGGCTGGGCCTGCTTGCTCCCCAAAAGGGTGGAGGATTCTTTCACCCATTGATATCGCACCCCGGCAAGAGCAGGCCACTGTCGCACTCTCTGATACCCAGCTAGCAATCATCGGCGGTATCGTCCCGAATGCGGAGGGGACAGGGTTCGACACCACGACGATGGTGCAGATCTACGACATCCCGTCTGATTCGTGGAGCACAGCCAGTTCTCTACCTGTACCGTTGAATCACCCAAACGCGGCTGTTGTGGATGGAAAGATCTACGTTCTTGGAGGTCTGACGCCGGATGAAAATGGGTCGTGGAACGCTACTCGAGGATGCTGGGTGTATGACCCTAAAGGCGATGACGGATGGTTGGAGCTGGATTCGATGCCGGAGGGAGAAGAACGCGGAAGCGCTACGATGGGTGTTCACGGCTCAAAAATCGTTCTCGCTGGTGGCATGGAAGTCCTTGTTCCCGGACCGGGAAATGAACAGAGGACTGTCTCGAGAGTGACGGCATACGACATCGCGACGGAAGAGTGGAGTGTGTGGCCGGCTCTGCCCGCGGAGAGGGATCATGCTGGCGGTGCAGTTGTGGATGGAAGATTGTACGTTCTGGGAGGAAGACGTTTCGGTCAAAGGAACGTTACGGACACAGTCTTCTCGATTAATCTTGATCGCCCTAAGGAGGAATGGGTGCTCAGTGAAGCAAGAATGCCAACTCCACGAGGAGGACTAGCAGCCGGCACTGTGACAATCAGAGACAAGAAAACCGGCAAGAACAAGACTTTGATATATACCTTTGGAGGCGAGGGCAATCCAGAGGAGGGAGCGGAGGGCATGTTTGATCAAGTTGAGGTGTTTGATCCGACGAATGGGGGGAGCTGGACGAAGGTCGAGGAGGGGATGCCGGTGCCGAAGCATGGGACTGCAGCGGTGGGGATTGGACGCGGTATCTATATTCCTGGAGGAGGAATCACGGAGGGAGGATCTCCTGTGGATACTTTTGAGGTTTACTTCCCTTGAGAATCGGAGAATTTAGATGTCGTTGTGGTAACTGAGAGATGTCACTTGGAATCTGCCTGCAAGCCCAGTCCTAAACAAACTAGCTGTTAAGATAGCAGGTAGAATAGCGAGCAAAATAATAAGTAGTATAGCAAGTGAACTACTATCCCAAGACACTTGAGCAGTACCTCCTGAGTTCCTTATTCTGAATTATACTGTCTTCTTCGGCGAATCATGTTGATTCACCATGCCCTTCGAGTATGGTAGGTGATAGTGCAAGTCGAGCATTGACGGTAGCCGCACTGTGCCCCGCGATGAACCCCTAACAACCCCACCTTCACCCACTAACCCTTGTCTCAACCCTTGCCACGAGCGGTTGCTGGGCCAAGACGTCATCGTCGCAACGCCAAAAACAAACGGGCGGCCCTGAACGGCGGGACCCTGCATTTCCACCGCCAGCTGTAACGAGAATGTACAACTGCACGCCAGCTGCACGCTATTCATGAATCACGGTCCGACACGACGCGAAATCGACGGGAGAAACAACGCGAACGCGAAACATCCTCATAGAAACAGACCGGGTGCCAGATTTGCATTTAAACCCAGCAATACCATCGCTTCGACCGACGAGCCTGATTTCTCAACAGTCGCGACAAGCTCTCCGACCACATCTTCTACAACGAAAGCCCAACACAATTCAGCACAGATTGCTAGCCAAATCCCTAGTCCCAGACTCAGCAGCATAGACAAACACAACTCGACCAGCATGGTCAACGAACGAGCGCCGCCTGCGGGCGAGGCGCAAAACAAGCCAGCCAGCGGCGAGGCATCACAACGCAGCAGGGAGATGTCTCCAGATAGTGACACGGACATCACCAGCATCATGAGCGGCTTTGCCTCTCTTAAGGGAAAGGTACAGCAGACTGTGATGGGCGGTCCATCCTCATCGAATCCTCGTGGCCCACCGAACCACCATAACCGCCCCGCGTTCGGTCATCCTAGCAAGATGGTTTCGTCGCTTAAGCAGAAGGCGAACATCTTCATCAACCAGAAGTCACATCCCGAGTGGCATCGCGATACTAAGAGTGGCAGTCATGGCGGTGGTAGTGGCAGTGGCTCGAATAACAACAGCGGCGCAACAATGGTTTCAACGCCCAGAGCACCGAAGTATCATGACAAGAGGGCAGCGCCACCGACATTTTACTCATCCACAACAACACAGCCGTTCCGACCACCTGGTGGTGGACGAGCCGCTGCCGATGAAGTCTTCTACACCGATCCCGACAAAGCGAGTGAAGACCTCAAGGCACTCTTGGAAGGAGGCATGGAGTCCGATGATGAGGAAGAGACTACAGACCCAGCAGATGGCACTGTCAAGAACGGTGAGGTGAAGGGCGATGGCAAGCAAGTGTCGCAGAAGAAGGTCGACAAAGATGGCACCGTCAATGGTCTCAAGGTCAAGCTTCTACCGCACCAGGTCGAGGGTGTCGAGTGGATGCGAGGACGTGAGCTTGGCCCTGTAAAGCGTGGCAAGGTGCCCAAAGGCGGTATCCTTGCCGATGATATGGGTCTAGGAAAGACGCTGCAGACAGTCTCTCTCATGCTCACGCAACAACGACCCTCGAAGGAGGACAAGGCCTGGAAGAAGCATTTCGAAGGCGTTGAGAAGACAACACTGGTTGTGGCTCCTCTGGCTCTCATCAGACAGTGGGAGGCTGAGATCAAGGAGAAGGTTGAGAAGTCACATGGCCTGAAGGTGCTGGTTCACCACGGCCCTCAGCGGACGAAGAAGTTCAAAGATCTGGCTCTCTACGACGTGGTTATCACGACTTACCAGATCTTGGTCTCGGAGCATGGCGCTTGTAACGACAGTGTCAAGGCTGGCTGCTTCGGCCTGCACTGGTGGCGAGTCGTGCTCGATGAGGCGCACACAATCAAGAACCGCAATGCGAAGATGACCAAAGCATGTTATGCCCTTCGATCAGAGTATCGTTGGTGTTTGACTGGCACGCCCATGCAGAACAACCTTGATGAGCTGCAGTCACTGGTGCGATTCTTGCAGATCAAGCCATACGATGACATCAGGGAGTGGAAGGACCAAATTGATCGCCCTTTCAAGGAGGGCAAGGGTCACATCTCTATTCGCAGACTTCATAGCTTGCTGCGTTGCTTCATGAAGCGCAGAACAAAGGCAATTCTCAAGGAAGAGGGAGCTCTGAACCCAGGAGGCAAGCCATCCGCCAAGGGTGAAGGCTCTACGACAGGGTTCAAGGTCACGGAAAGAAAGGTGGTGACAGTCGCTGCCACTCTTCCGCCCGCTGAACGTGCGTTTTACAACCGCCTCGAGACTCGAGCAAACGACAACATCAAAGACATCATGGCCGGCAACCAGAAGTATACACATGCCTTCACCCTGCTCTTACGTCTTCGCCAAGCTTGCAATCACCCCAAGCTGGTGGCGGGCAAGCTCGACAAAGATGCCATGTCCACTGGTGCTGCTGCAGCAAATCAGAAGGGCGCGAGCCAGCAAGATGCATCCATGGACGCGCTGGGCGATCTCTTCGGTGGTATGAGCATCGAAGCGAAGCACTGCACAGTCTGCGCGAAGACGATCGACGCGAAGAGCGCCAGTGGTGGCGATATGTGCAGCGACTGTGTGGCCGATCTGGAAGTCTTCAACGGAGACACGCCAAAACGGAAGAAGTCATCGCGCAGAAGATCGCAGGTGAAGAAGGTGGAGAAGAAGACACTCAAGCCTCAACGACGCATGAAGAACCGACGGGCTGTGGTGGACAGCGATGATGAGGAAGAGGCAGAAGGCAGCTGGCTTGTGCCTGAGGGCGAGAGGGGCCAGCTCAAGTTGGGCAAGGCTGGTGGCGAGGAGGATGAGAACGCTGAGGGAGGCGGCGAGTGGCTCGGCGGTGACGACTCTTTTGAGGAAGGGCACTCCCGAGACCAGAGGGACTTGAGCGGTTTTGTCGTGGATGATGAAGTTGCCAAGAAAGAGAAGGGATACAGAGATGCTGGCGAAGATAGTGAGGACGACTCATTGCTGTCAATCTCTGCCATAACAAAGCAGATGGCATCACAGACCCTGAACGACTCGAAGCCAGTCACCTCATCACAAGCTTCTGCTTCAGACGGTGGCTACTCATCATCCACTGATTCAGACGGTATCGATGCTTCTTCAATCCGCCACTCCTCAGACTCCGAGGCCGAAGGCACAGACGCCGACATCGATCCCTACACCCGGGCTGGCACTCGTGTCCTTGCCTCCGCCAAGATCCAGGAACTCCTTCGTCTTCTTCGCGCCGAGGCGGCTCAGCACAAGTTCATCGTCTTCTCACAGTTCACGACCATGCTGGATTTGATCGAGCCATTCTTGCGTAGAGAAGGCTTCAAGTTTGCGAGGTATGATGGGTCTATGAAGAATGACGAGAGAGAGGAGAGTTTGAGGAGGTTGAGGAAGGAGGAGAGCTGCAGAGTCTTGTTGTGTAGTCTCAAATGTGGAAGTTTGGGACTGAACCTCACCGCGGCCACGAGAGTGGTCATTGTTGAGCCGTTCTGGAACCCTGTAAGTTTGATTCTCCCCTTCATTTCGACATTGAAGTCAGAGTAGTGCCCGATACTAACAGCCATCATCAGTTCGTCGAAGAACAGGCTATTGACCGTGTCCACCGCCTCACGCAAACAATCGACGTAATCGTCTACAAGCTCACAGTCACACAAACCGTCGAAGAGCGCATCCTCGAACTCCAAGAACGTAAACGCCTCCTCGCAGAGCAAACCATCGAGGGTGCCAACATGAAGGGCGGGGCGAACAAGAACGCGATGAAGTTGGGTCTCAACGACATCATTGATCTGTTCAGACCCACGGCGACGGCTATGTTTGGCGAGGGAAGTACCGTTGGAGAGGAGAAGTTGCCGCAGCAGCAGAGGAGGTCTGAGGGGAGGAAGGGTGTGCCGATGTTAGGGGGCATGAAGAGGGAGGAGAGTGCCACTTATGGAAGGAGGTGGTAAGAGTGCAGATGAGATGAGCAGATGACGAGGGTCTCGTGTTTGTTGTTTGTTTGGCTTACGGCGTTTGGACTATGAGATGTCGACATGACTTTGATGACACACGAGAGGAGCATGAGGCCCCTTAGTTGAGGCTAGCCTTTACATGATGCGCATAGAGAGAACTGGCATAGATGTGTAGAGTTCTGGAAGACCTGCCTGAATGAAGAGACGCGTCACAGGAAAACCTCATCAGATACCATTGGTGCGGTCAGAACATGGCACACATGAGGTGCGAGGAAGGAGTCTCATGCGAAAAGCTAAAAGATGAGATGTAGTAAAATATGCCTACCGGCCTTGATCCTTGAAACATGTACTACTTAGGCTAAACATAAAAGGTATGGTCCCTAACACACAATAGATCCTCCTCGTCCATCTTCTCTACGCTACCTCATATTCAACCCCAGAGGTCTTGTCATTTCCTCAGACTGTTCTTCAGACCAGTCACGCTCGCCTAGTACACGCCACTCTGCCTGTAGTAATCCTGCGGGCCCGGCGCACTCGGCCCATCATCCTGCTGCTGTCCTGGTGGGACATACGGCTTGTACTGTGGTGCTGCCGAGCCCTGACTTGGCAGTCCTTGCCTTGCATCGTAGCCGCCCTGTGGTCCGCCTCCGGGCTGCAACGGCGCTGGTACGGCGCTATCCGGCTGCTGTGGTGGTTGTCCTGTCGGGACTGGTGGCGGTGCGCTGTCCGGTGGAGGATTGTAGGATTGGTACTGTTGGTGCTGGTAGGGAGCCTGGCCGGGTGAAGAGGTCTGGTTACGACCCTCGTAGTCGTCTTGGGAGTAAACCGAGCTCGTGTATGTGTTGGCGGAGTGAGGGTTATTAGGTGCGATGGGAGAGTCGTATACGGAAGTGGCGAGCTCCTGGGCGCCATATGTGCTCTGGGGGCGGTTGAGACCCTGGGCAGGAGGTGCTTGACCGTACGGAGGAGCGCCTCCTTGCTGAGGTTGAGAGTATGGGGCGTAATTTTGGGGTGGTGGTGATGTGTCAATCGGCCCTGGTGCCTGACCTGATGAGGGCTGGCGAGGGGTTTCGTTACGAGGTGGGTATTGTTGAGTTGAACCTGGTCTGTTCGCAGGGACCTCGGAACCGGCAACATAGAAAGGCGCTGGTGTCTGACCCTGAGGGAAGTTTGGCGGAGGGGAGGATGCTTGGTATTGAGGCTCTGCACGTCCAGTCAGCCAGGTGCATACATCGAGTGTCTTGGGTGAAACTTACCTCCTCCTGGTGGTGCGTTATAGAAACGGCCAGGATCTTGTCCTGGTGCACCCTGAGGAGGGTAGGCACCTGAAGCGGACGGGTAACCTTGTGGTGGACCGGGCCTCATTGCGTACTGTTGGTAGTTGTGCTGTGGCGGGTGTGCCATTGAGGACTCTAGCAGCGCCTCATAGTCTCGCCTCGCCTTGATGAACTTCTCGTTGAGTTGAGTAAAGTCATCTACAACACGTCAACACTAATGCGTTCATCGCCAAACCAGTCACCGTCACTTACCTTTCTTCTGTGAATATTTCTCAATGAGCTTGATCAGCTTGGGACGGATCGCCAGTGTCTGGTGGTAGAGCTTCTGCGCATTGTTAGCATATGATATCCACAAGTTGTGCAGACTGCAACATACTGAGATCTCCTCATTATCCTCCTCTCGCGGCGCAGTATTACTGGTGCTCAGGAGTGTCAAGAGTTTCTCAACATTCTTAATCTCGGCGAAAACCTCGGCCTCCATCTGTGCCTCGCGCTGCAGCTCGTCCTGGGTCGGGTCGGTGAGCTTCTCAACGTAGTTGAGAGGGAAGATGCCGGTCTTGCCCTTGAGGGAGCCACGCCACCAGTCCTTGTACACACTCTCGAGTACTGCAATGACATCGCCACGCTTGAACTCAAGCTCGCCAGGCTCTGAAGGTGTGAAGTCGAATTGAGCGCGAACACGGCTGACAGTGGCTGCTGTGGTGCCAGCAGGCGGTGGAGGAGCTGGAGAGTCCTGTGCACCACTTGGGCCGGCTTGTGAGCTGCCACCTCCAACTGAAGGCTTCTTGCCGTCTCCTTCATCCTGTAAGCTCAGCTTGAGGGCCATCTGAAGCTCCTCTTCCTCCTTCTGCCTATCGACATCCGTGAGACCCTGCTTCTGTGGCGCACTGGGTGGGTGCAACGTCGGGTTGCTCTGCTTCAGCCGGTAGTATGCATCGTACATGATGCCCAGGTCCGCATCCTTGCTGAACATGTCGCTCCAGTCCTTCATCTTCTCCAAGATCTTGGCCTTGACCTGGGTATGTGTGTTGCGGTCGTTTGCAAGTCGAAGGAGCGCCTCCGTGAAGGCTCGGCTGGACACCTCGCGGTGCATGGGCTTGCCGCAGTTCTGGCAGAGAGCATGTGCTAGCTCAAGAGTGTAAAGCTGGACGTTTGCGTTGCGGTGAGCGAGGCGCTTGATCATGCTCTGGACGGCCTCTTTCGGTCCATCGTTGTCGCTGGTGACTTTGTCGCAGACGGAGATGATGGCACCCCAGTCCTCGGAGGTGAGGTTCTCGTCAGTCGCCTTGGCTGTAAAGGAGATATGTTAAAATACTTGAGTTACGAGGGGAAGGTGGCGAGGCTAATGCTTACCGACGACCTCGTCGTAAGGGCCATTTGCGGCCGCGCGAAACATGGTAGGCTTGTCGATGAGAGTCAAGCAATCTGGCGATAGCGGCTATGGTGTGTGATGGGGGTTGTTTGCCCGTGCTTGGCTCTGATCGCAATCAGCAGTACCTTTTAGGCAACGAGGCTCCGGAGTTTTGTGAGTAGTGGCGGGTTCGTCTCGGGATGTTCCTGGAGCGAGGGGCAAGGATGGGAACGGTTTCGAGGGACGCTGTGCTCAAGATGTTGGAGCTTTGCGAACGCAGGATGGAGTCGCGGAAAGCCTGCTGTGAAGAGCGCAAGAACAGGGAAGGCCAAAGTGGTGATGGAGATGGTGGTGGTAGTGGTGGTAGAGACCGGAGGTTGAGCAGCGATGAGGTAACGAGGCAGCGCCCAGCCACTGCACGACCGTCGTCATTGCATTGCGCTGGACAGGCGTGGCGCGTGCTCCAGCTCCAGCTCCCCACTGTTGGTTCGCCGTAAGAGGCCCTGTGATTACGCTGAGGGTGTTAAGGTTGTAGCCGTAGCCTTGACGTGCCCCGCTAACAGATCGGCTGGGTTCCCTGACATTACGTGTCCCAGCGGGCAGTACAGCCGGGAACGCCACAAGCACAGCCACACTTTGGACGAACTCCTCTAAGTGGTAGCACATTGTCGTCGTAATCTTTCTCATACACTCGGCACAATTCCAGATAGTACTTGTGAGGTGCTGCTGAGACGTGCTTCCGTTTTCAAAGTATCACTTTTGGCAAGGCAGATCTTGTGCTGTGGAGTGCCTGCATCAAACACAGAGCTGCATGCTAGCCTGGGTCGAGACATCTCGTCACTAAATATCGTGACGGCCTGCAGGATGAGAGGCATTCCGATTGGGGATTTATCGAAGCTTACAAGGACTTCGGCTCACTTGATTTTAGTCATCCCTGGCTCGGCCCATAAGTCGCTGCCCAGGGATCATACGTCTCCGACATCATCAACTGCTGGAGATGCCTCCTCCTAATACCCACGTTTCCTCCGTCAAAGATCGGCAAAGCCATGGCACAGTTTAAAAGATCCGTGAATGGCTGGTCCTTGTCATAAGCAGTTCTGTACCTCAAGTTAGCATTCACATTCAACTTGCAGCTGGGCAGTATTCACCTACATCCCAACCGCATTAATCGCATCCATCACTCCCTTCACCGCAGCCTCACTACAGAACACCTTCGCCCCCAACACAACTTCCCTCCTCGATTCATACGTCCCCTCACCTTTCTCCAAACACCACGCTGCCTTCCACGTCAACGCTCTGCAAGCTTCGGTCTGCATCTTCACTCCGCTCAACAGATCCGCGAAAGCTTGTCGTTCCAGCAGTGGCACCGCACCTCTTCTGTTGTCGGACTTTGCAAAGGCGAGGGCTGCATCGAAGGCTGCCCTCAGGAGACCGACGGCCATTGCACCGACAAGAACGGCCGAGAAGTCGAAAGAGGCAGAGGCGATTGCGGCGCCTGTTCCAGGTGGGCAGAGGAGGTTTCGAGATGGCAGGCGAAGGTTGGTGTATTTGACGTGAGGCCCCGAGGTCGAGACATGGCCCGGCGTAGACAAGTGGCGAAGCACTTGGAAACCCTCTTCACCGTTGCGCTGGATATCTTCGCGAGTAACGAGAAGAATCATCACGCTGTCCTCTGGCTTCGCGCCCAGCCCAGGCCCGTTAGTAACATCCCGACAAACCACACAGCTCAACTCTGCGCCTCTGAGATCCCAGCCTGCACAGTTCGTCGCCCAGATCTTCTCCCCGTTTAGGACCCATTCGTCGCCATCAAGGTAAGCAGTCGTGTTGAGCCCTGGTGCGCCCTCCTCGAGATAGTTTGCTACACCACCTGGCTCGCTAAATACGAGTGAAGCTTGTGGTGCGCCTTCGGTCTTGAGGAACGGAGCGAGGAAGTCGTTAAACTCGGACTTCTGGAGGAAGTTCAAAGGGGTCAGACCAAGACCGGTTGCGAAGATGGTAATGGCGGCACTTGGCTCAACGACATCTAACATGCTCAAGTCAGTATCCTCATTTACATCATTTTTCGCTCAATTGACCACCAATCTGAACCTACAGCATTCTTCGACCAGGATGGCAGCTTCGACAAGCGAGCCACTCCCACCACCCAGGGCAGAAGACACCAATCCCTTCACCATGCCTCCCTTAACCGCCGTCTCATACGCAGGTCGCGTCGCCTGGAACCGCTCATGCTGCTCTGCAAGTTTGACATACGCAGCCCGAGCAGGTCTCAGCACGTGCTGTGCGAATCCAGCGGCTGCCTTCTGGACTTGGGCCTCGGAGGCACTGAGACTGAAGTCGACAGGCATCGTCGTGTAAGTCTGTAGTGATTGCCGACTGGATCAAGTCGCTCTCAAGGGACTGTATGAGTGCGCAGGTGACATTGCCACAGCTGCGTCAAGGCAAACACCCTGGTTTAAATACTGATTTATATTGAATGCTATACACAAATGCTTCGCTGGCTTCTGCTGCAACCGACGTAGCATCGAGCTCCGCGGACGGGCCACGGATTTAGTGGGCATCCCCGAATCAATCAAAATATGCTTGAATCCAGTGCTGAAATCGACACTTATTCCTCGGCTGTTGAACATAGTCTCTGCAGGGCTCCGTAGTCCTGCATATGCCTTGTCAGCATCCGTCTCACTGCTTAGCCAATATCCCCACACATGCATCGCGATCCATAGACCACATGCAAGTAATGGCAAGTTGTATGACTAAAATATGTGCTTTGTAGCTTTCATTCTCCATCTTCTCCCTTGCCTATGATAACGCACGATCAGTACCCCAGACGCCGGATCCAAGATATAGAACAGTAAAACGGTATATACAAACAATGGTATGCAAGGTCGCAGAGAACGCTTCGCTGACCCGCGTTTGGGATAATGAAAGCTAAACAAGATGACAAGAAGAAAAAGAAGCAGAGGATGTCGAGGTCCCACCGAGTCGGGTGGCTATAGTCGTCTTCTTCCAACTCTTAAAGACGCCCAAGGACTCTGTCCATCATATCTAATGTGTCGTTGTGCAACGTGCATGCTTTGGTCGTTGCTTTGGTTATGTTGCAATCAATGCTCACCAGCCTCGACGTGTGACACCTCTCTGCTCGTATGATGACCCTCGCGCCGAGCCACTCGGTCCGCTACCGCTCCCTCGACTCTCTTCGATGCTGCGTCGACCCTGTGCGTCCATCTCAGAGAGATCAAAGACCAGCGGTTCTTCGCTCACAGAGTCCTCGTCTCGGCTCGCCCTCGTGATGGATCCGGTGAAGCTGCCCCGCGCCGAGTGGCTAGGAGTCGGTCGCTGCCTACCAGCAAGACCCGTATACCTTCTACGACCAAAAGGTGAACTTGACGGCGATGCCGTCATGAAGCCCTCTGGAGGAGCTTCTTCGGAGGACTTGTGTCGCAGATGTCTGCTCGCCTCCGCGCTTTGGATCTCTGCTGCAGGCTGGAGGCTTGATGGCTGGTCCTCACGCACAGTTGACTCCTCTTCCAGCTGCAAATGCATATCATGCAGAACGCTCATAGTCGGTGGCTCTCTCGTATCAGTATCTAGACTGGTACTGCGCCTGGCGAAGGCCAGCTCATTCTCCTCGTCATCCGCAGTGTTGCGACTTTGCTGGGCCACGGAGCTGGACCGTCTCTGATACGAGCCTAGTCTCGGTGAAAGCGGAATGTCGATAGCAGTTGCCGTACCTTCTTGTGTGATAGTGCTCTGGCGGCTTGTGCTCGGCACTTGGCCCGATGTTCGGCCTTCACGTGCCGAAGTGCGCTGATGCCCATGCCCATAGCTTGCAATTGAGTTCTCACTCAAGCGAGAAGGAACCGCTGGGGTGTGGGGTGTGTGAGGAGAAAGTGGTTTGCCAGGCGATGAAGATGCAGAAAGAGACGCTGGCGCAACCATGCCAGGCACGCTCGTGAGCTGTCTACTAGACGAACTCGATGAACGCTGTAGCTGTACGGACGAAGTCATCGACTCCGTCAGGGCATTATTCGACTCCCGCATATTATGAAACTTTGATAACTGAGCCACAGTGCGATTGGTCGCTGACTCTCCGCGTTTGGGCTGGTCGAAGCTCTTCAACGTTTTCTTGCTGTCCAGGGCCTTGAGGAACTCGGAGATGTTGTCATCTTCAGCCTGCAGAGAGCCAGAACTTGTACCCCCAGTCTCTGCGAGCAAGCCAGAGCCAGGTTGCGCCACAGAGGAGGCCAGACTTTGCCGTCCGCTGCTGCCTTGTTCATCATCACCAGCTCGACTAGCACCTCCGAAGGATAGGCGGCCTCGCCGATGGGTAAAGCTACTGCTGTAGCGGCTTCCACTGATAGATACAGGACGAGGGGAGCCAACAATAGCATTGTCACCAGCTGAAGTTGACGGCGGAGGACCTCCACGAAGGGATGCTGGCATGCCAGCAGTCAAAGAGCTGCGGTTTCTTGGCTGCTGCAAAGCACTCAAACCAGGTCGCGTAAGTGACTGTGGCGATGACGGTGATTCCTGTTCCACCATGCGAGGGCCTGGCGACTGAGACAGGGAGCCTGCCTTGAATGGCTGAAATGAGACGGAGGGACGGCGGCTCGAGCTGTCACCAGGTCGTGGTGTAGGGCGCGTTGATATTGTCCGGCTAGAGACCGGCAGTGAATGGGGTTCAGGCACAGCATGTGTGGGTAATGATGGAGGCGGAGACTCGGTATCCGAACCAGGGGGCTTCACTGATCGCAATGCTGACAATGGACTGGTTCCAATGTGTCCTTCACCGTGAAAGGTGGACAGGCTTCCATACGTCTGCCGCAGGTCAGTCAAGTCAGGTTTTGGTCGACGATCTCGCAAAGAACCGATCTCGGGTCGTGTGCTCTCTACACGTTGTGGTAATGAAGGCTTAAAAAAGTTCTCATCGACGCCCATGAACCGTGAGCTCAGGAGAGATTCTGAATCATCGACCCGAAAATTGCAATCATTGCGGTAAGTCACAGTTGTGCTCAACCGACCGACAGGAACATCCAGATCCCCGAACATATACTCAGTGACGGGATCAGATCGTCCGTCAATTGGATGGCGCAACGCATCTGGTTGGCTCATTGCTTCATCTGAAGTTCGAATGCGACATCTCGGGATGAGCGCCGGGTGTGCGTTCCTGGATGGCGCCGAACTTGCAAACTTCCATGCGGGGAGTAACCTCGCGGCAGCAAACAGTGACCGAAAGAAGACAATTGCCTTCTTATAGATTGTTGGGAGGAGTGGGCCGAAGTCCTCTGTCGGGATGTCTGCAAGAGGTGTCAGATCTACCCTCCATCTCTCGATGATGACTTCGCAGTTCTTCTTCGAGGAGATACCACGGGAATCATCTTCAGCGGACGACCCAGAGGAGTTCAGCCGTTCCATGACATCCCAGCGCTTGCCATCGTCGTCGACAATGACAAGGCTCTGGTTCTCTTTCAAGCTCGAGGTGTCCAGGTAGAGTTCGATGATGAGCGGTGGAGGTCGATTTGCTAGACTGCCCGAGACCTTCCAAGTTCGAAGCTCCTCTTTGAAATCATCGAGTTCGTCCGTTTCGAGTTGAAACTGTTACTGGTTAGCCGTAATCTTTGTAACCAGACAGTCAAGCACTCACCCATTTGTTGACCTTGCGTTGGCCATTCGCACCTGTGTGCCTTGACCTGTATTCGAGAGTCGAGAATGATAACGGCGATTTTGACGAAGAAGTTCTGGCATCAAAAGATCAGCTACAAAGAACATTCGAAGGCTCAGAAGTGAGCACACACCTGGACTATCTGGTCAAGCTTCTTGATGGACTCAGCCGGTAGTCCTGAGAAAGTCGGCGTTTGTTCGGTGGTAGGGGAATGTAATGAATCTCGACCGGAAACGTTGGATGCGGCACGGGGTCGGGAGGAGAAGGCTGCTTCCCGCGGGTTATTGCTTCGAATTGAATTCATTTGAGGAGATGATGCCGGTGAGGAAACCCTCGGGCTGGATCTCGGCTGTTGATGCATGGTGTCGAGCCGATGGGAGGGGAGGAGGCTTGACGGGAAGCGAGGGCTGTCTGTTAGGCATGGGAGTGATGGAGCTCAAGACCGAGCTGATCCTCCATGGTCCACGATGTCTGTTGTCGAAGAATATGCTTTGCAAAAGTTGGCGCTGGGTCGAACTGGGTCAAGTTGGCCAAACGATCAATGGTCGGCTCGTGGGGATGAAGGTTGTCGATGGTGCTACGGGCTGGCTAAGGCACCTAAGCTTTGGGCGGCAGCTCACAGGATGGACCAAAGGACGAAAGTTCCGAAGCTTGATGCCCAGGCGAACAAGGCGAGATGCAGTCGAGACTGAGCGCTGATTCGATGCCTGCAACAGGCGGCAGCTTCAAGGCAGATGTGCAGCGTCGTTGGTGGTGGAGGTGATGGTGGTGCAGCAGGGGCCTTCAATGCGGTGACTAGTCGGGACTGGAAGACCAGGGGTGGAGGCCGTCTCCAACGAACGAAAGTCGAAGTCGAAAAAGAGAGGAACAATGCACAACAACACGCCTTGTGTGATGAATGAGAAAACAAAAACTAATCGCGTTCCTGCAGATGATTTCTCCTAGACGTCAACGAAAGTGGAAATGGCGACACTTGCGCGTGAGGGCGTAATAAGCGAAGCAAATGACTCGGTCCGGGGGAGTGAATGCGGTCAGAGACAAGGACCCGTGATCTGAGGCCGATGGCGGACTGTCGTCATCGGGGTACGGTATGTGGTGAGCAGGCAGAGTCACCGCCAGGCGAATGCGTGTGGAATTGAGATGTATGGTCAGTCAGAAAGTCCCAAAAACAAAAACAAAACGAGTTGCAGCTCAAGCTGACATTGGGAAAAGTAATGGGACGAACAACTATGGATGACACGCAGAGGAGGTGAGAGGTCGAGACGATGGTATCAGTAGCCCGGAGCTGGTGGGCGTGACAGGCGGCTCTGGATGGCGATGCAGTGCAGGCGCAAGCGGTGGAGGCTAAGGCACGATCCAAGACAAGGTACTTGCGTTGGGGGTGCCGAACGGGTGTCCACAGAGGTACCGAAGCTTGGTTGGTCGACGATCTGGGTCCCCTTTCTGCACGCACGCGCCCTGTGAGCCAGCATCCAGATGCGCATTGTGGAGGCGGAGGGGACGATGTCCTGGAATGGTTGTGTGGGGTTGAGGCAGGCTGTCACCTGTTTGCGCACTGTCCAGTCACAACCATCTTGTACACACAGAAACAGTACGGTACAGTGTTTTGACCAGCTGCAATCGTCGTTTCCTGGTTGGCAGATGACACGACCTTATCACGATCCACCGCTACTGCACCATCGCCTCCTCCTCATCTGACTCAACTCGCAACAAGTAAGCTATCTAGGCTCGGCTGCCTGCCTTATCAAGGCATCCTTCATTGTCTGTGTGTCGTGGGGATCGCCCCAGAGATAACGCAAGGGCCGCGTCCTTCTTTGACTGTTGAAGAGGCTTTGATGGTTTGTCGACGCTCTTACAGTTCTAACTACACAGTCCTTGGGCAAGTAGGGACCGATCTCTTCGACTATGTGGGCTAGCCGAGATCCTCCCGCTTTTTCGCTGGCTCATAATAAAGAGCCGCCCAAAACGTGTTGACGCAGCTTATCTGTCTGAGCACGAGACCCATTGTCCGGGTGAAGTTCTACTTGCAGAGTTGTCTGAAAATCAGAAACGCCTTTGTATCTTTAATCAAATACTGGGAAGTCCATAATTGTACAGATATCCAGTATATGCGTGTCTTTAATCCGACTGCCCAATGCTCTGTAGATCGATCGCTCGATCGTGGACGCACCGTATAAACACAACGTCACGGCTCCCATACCCTCTGAGTGCATGAAGATCAATCACCCAAATTGTTCTGTCCGAACCCCCTCGAGACGACCCTCGAGCCGACACCTCTTCCTCTTTCATGTCTCGGGCTTCTTCGGTCTCAATGCCAACTTCCTCCCCTCGCTCTCAATCGTCAACGAAACAGCCGCACAGCCAGACGTCAAAAAGTCCCACATCCATCCGGCCATTGCCGACCCAAAGGCGTTTGCCTCCATCGACAAGATACTTAGCAGCGCTCGTGTGATATGGCCCGGATACTTGATGCTCTTTAACAATTCGTGGATCTCTTCTTTCAAGTCGGGGGCGTCACATTTGACCAACACGTAGGCTAGGGGGCGGAGAAGAAACTTCTCGACAGAGAGATTTTCGTCCGTGAATGGACCGTGGGAAGGGATTCGAAGACGTGTTATGGCGACCATCTCCCGAAACAATGGTTTTGTGTCGGGGAGGATGTTGGAGTCTTCGAGATGGTATTTGCTGATGCTGCCCAGGCATTCGAGGAAAAGTGTCTCCAGCATCAGGCCATGAATATAATTGTTTGCATTGCGGTGCTGGTCAAGGTAATATTCTCGACGATGGTACTCCAGTCGCGGATAGAAACTGGCGTGCCATCTGTGAAGCGCATCAACACACTGGCTCCACATCTTCTGTTCTGCAGCGCCCCCGGTACGGCCTCCGTGTGAGTGGTGCAGAACGAAGTGCTGTGTCGCATCCCACCACTTGGCCGCTGTGGTCATGGAATCAAATGATGACGGCATGCGTAAGAGGAGACTCGTGTGAAGTTGGCCTTTGCAGCAAGACATGAGCTGACTGTTCATGGTTGGGGTCTCCACGTGGTCGATCTTCTCGGTCCATGGATAAGTGCCCATGCGCTGTAAGGTATCGGAGATTGCCCTTTCCAATTCGGTGAGCACAAGCTCGGAGTAGTGCACAGCAGCATCCTCAGCGCGTTTGGCTAGATACTGCTCGAATATAAGGGTAGCATGTATGAAGTGTGAGAAGGCGACCTCTGGTTGCCTGGACAGCATCTCGTAAGTCGAGAACATCAACGATGCTACACAAACGGTGAGGAGATTGTCATTGGTCGGCACAACTGAGCGCAGCAAACCTGCTGCTTGACTGTAGTGATAGTCCGAGTCAACGAGCGCTTCTCTGAGGGTCTCTCCGCTCGTGGTGATGGTTTTGCTCAAAGCACCCACGGCACAGCAAATTTCCTTGACAGCTGGCACGATATGCGCAACTTGCGGAGTCAAGATCTGTAGAGATCCCGAAGGTAGGGTCTCATAGGGTGTGCCCATGCGAATGAAGAACTGGAAGTGGTCCCACTCTTTGGGGCTCTTGAAGAGGTTGTCTGAGACTGAGGCGGGCACAGCTGAAGTGACAAGCTGCCACAGTCGGTCTGCTTGCATCCTCACTGTTGCTGTTGCATCCGCCTTGGTCCTTGGTGGGAGTGAGGCCACGCCAGAGTAGGCAATGCCTTCACACACCCTACCACCGATCAGGCATTTTTGACATGATGGCTTGCCTTCATCGCACTTGATGTGTCGTCGCCTGCAGACATCCCCACGTCAGTATTGGCCGTTCTGTCGACCCGCGTCGTACCGCCGCCCCGGGCAAGTCCGTTCCCGGCAGCTACCGGGCTCGACGAATGAGAAGCCTTCGTAGACGATGCACTCACTTGCATGGCTTGCAGCCTGTCCGGGCTCTTGGTGCCCTAGCTCGAGTCTGTCGCGGCCGTTCTCTAAGCGCTATGACCGACATGCCACTGTGAAACATGAGTTCGTTAGTCCTCAGTGCAGTAGCCTCGCATGCGAGATCGTAGTAGATCGGTCTGCGGCTGCCGACGATCTCGACCACTCGAGTTACGATGAGATGTACCCAGCGAATTCTCCGACCGTGGCTCCGAAAGCCTAGTCGCACCCCAACTGTGTGTGTAGAGCTTCGGTATAACTTACTCCGCGTTCCTGGTACTCGGCTCCGGTTCAAGACCCAGCTTCGCAGCCTTACTGCTATCGGGTTTCGCCATGATTTCCCGTGGAGGACGCATGGCCACAACGGCTGCCATGTTGCCCTATACGAACCCCCCGTCCGGCTCAAAAGATCTCGCCTCTGAGTGACTTGCGGTGTGAGCGATTGTATCCTAGCGTGGGCAAAGATGCTTTGTCCAAGTTGGCGAGAATACAGGAACAAAGGGGAGCAGGAGCAGGAGTAGGAGACTTTGTGCCAGGAATGCGTATAGTCCTATCTCAGATCTGTGGCTTTCCTATGCGGATTGAGCTAGGTCTGTCGACGACCAGCACGTTTGCCATATAAGACAAACGGTGCCCGGGTTCTAATGACCCCTTGGTGGACCTCATTGCTGATGCTGACGATGCGTCGTTAAGATTCGTTGAAGTTGCCGGTGGCTGATGCACTGTACTGCATTGTGTCTACACTGTGCTTACACCTGCCCAATAGGCCAGCGACACAGTGTGTATATTCGACGAATCAGACGGCTCCGGCTATATTGATCGCTGATTGGCTCTGTGCCCAACTTTCTTCGGGGCGCAGAGCTCGGACCAGGCCGAGACACTGTGGGCCCGTCGCCTGTCAGGGCCATGTTGTGGAGATAAAGCCGCGACGCACCTAAATCCTTACAGGGCTGCATCGAGCTTTGAGCAAAACTACAGAGCAATCCACTCCTATTGGTGAGGTGACGCAACCAAATATCGCATATAGTAAGGCACATAGCCCTGCATGAGGAGTCTAGTTGGAGAATTTGGTCGTGGACTGTCTCCAACTACGTATTCATCTCACATCACTTCTTCTCCTCTCGGGCATGTCACCTCGAACGTGAAAGATCCAGGAATGGACACGCTTACCGCCACCTTTGACGCTGATGGACATCAGACGTCTTCTGCCTTTCAATAGGCCGTACTCGCCAACCCTCGCTTCATGGCTGAGCCACTCGCTGATGTGGCCAACACGTCCTCTGTCTGGTCAGCAACATCTGACGCCCAATGCATGGCTGCTCGTGTGTTGAAGCTTGGCTATATCAAAACATGATCGGATCGAGAGAGGAATCATTTGCTTGCTGACGCTTGTTACTAAGATATTCGTATCTCGTTCCTCTCTCACCTCACCACGGAGATCCCCATTGGTAGAGAAGGCCACTGTCAGATCCTAATATTCACCCTTCTGAGTCTTCTCCACGACCCTGCGCAGCACCTTCACCGGTAAATTGTCTTTTGTTCTCGCTACACCCGTTGTTTCCGCCGAGGTCGCTGCATACGCAGGATGTCCCCGGAAAGTTGGCACATCCGCGGAATACTGTGCAACAAAGTCCAAGTCACGAATGAGCAGCGCTACAGCCATGCGGACCTCCAGTTGCACCATCTCCTAAATTTGTATCGTCAGATCATGCCCAAGACTCTGGGGAAGAGTGATTGAGAACTCACCTGTCCAATGCAGATTCGTGGCCCGAGACTGAACGGTTGGAAGGCGTTCTTGTGTGGGTACAGGGGATCTTTCTCGTCCTGCACAAGGAATCTTTCGGGGATAAAGTCAAGCGGCTTATACCAGAACCTCTCGTCGCTGGACATGGTCAAGGCTGATGGGTTCAAGATGAACCCATGCGTAGGAAAGTGCTGCCCTGTTTCACGATTCACGAGCTCAAAGTCTGGTGACGTAGCCTCGCGAACAGACCCTGAAACGGGCGGAAACAGACGTAGGGTCTCCTTGATGGCGGCTATTGTGTACGTCAGCTTGTTCAGTATACTGTAGTTCGTCAAAATCGCCTCTGCGGCCGTGTCCGGGTCGTGACCCAATACAGCATCGTGCTCGGCTCGTAGAAGCGCCAGCTTGTCTGGATATACGCTGAGGAAGTAAAGTAGTCTTGTGAGAGTCGTTCCGGTTGTTTCGTGACCCGCGACCAGAAAGATCTTGATGTTTTGCACGATGCTGTCCAGCACGTCCTCTGGAATTTCTTCACCAGCTTCCACGTATTGCTTGACTGCGAGCCCAATCAATGTCTTCGGGCCATCCGAGCCTGTCGATTGCTTCTATGATGTGCTGAGAACAATCTTAGTGAACTCTCGCTGTAAGATTGCATTACTCCTCCACTTGCGATAAATCGCTGGAGGATACCAGGTCTTCGTAGGGTCATTGTTAAAAGACATGAGAGACATTATCTCACGGAGTGCCGGGATCCAGGTCGGCTGACAGCCTTCTTGAACTCGTGTGCGGATGTTGCTGCCATTTCCATCAGCACGGCTCCGATTTCACGTCGGCCCAAATCACTTACAACGCAGTCCTTGCGATCACATCGAGGGTTAGATCGAGACAATAGGCTTCGAGCTCGATTATTTCTCCCGTATCTGCAGCGTCAAACAGCCTCCTCTTGAAGACATTGATCTCCTCCATGAACCAAGGCACCATGCTTGATATATTCTTAGCGGAGAATCCAGTTGAATAGACGCTGCGAAGGTTTCGCCACAAATCACCATTGCTGGACAGCATGTCGATACCCTTGGTGAGGGTGCCGATGTGGTACTGCTGGAAATGATGGTGCTTCGGAAGGTTTGGAGCAATAGTGATTTGAGTTGACATGTCCGGATTGGTGATTGACATGAGTTGAGGCACCAATGGCCAGAGATCCAGGTACAAGACACCTGTTGCAGCGACCTCTGGATACTCCGCAACTACAACACACATGTTGTAGACGCCATCGAGCTGACACATAATCAGTTCTCGGACCTTACAGCGGAATCGGTCGAGAGATCTTACATCAAGTGGTATATTGTGCTTTTTCATAGCTTTGATCATAGAAATGAAGTGGCCGAAGATAAATGAGTGTGGAATTATAGTCTGTCACGGCTCAAGGTCAGTTGTGGACGGCTCCTTCTGATGAGCACACTCACAATCCCATGCTTGGTCTGCAATCGGCGTATGCGCATACGAGCCACATACAAGCGCTGGCAGAGCACCAAGAATCCAATTCCAATAGCAGCAGCGAAGACATGGGCCGTGAGACGAAGAAGACCTCTGCTTCCGGCGTACTCAGGCAACAAGTGTCTCATCGCGACAGGTCGACCGTGCTGATATTGGATACTCTGTGACTTGAGATATTCCTACAGCAAAAAGACAGCTGGAGTAGCTGCCTCAATGGTCCGATGGGGAGGTACAAGCTATTAAGCGGCGAGGCGACACACGCGGATAAGCTGGCTTTACGATGGAGGATGAACTCCACCCAGTAAGAATTGACCAGGATCCCGAATGACCCCTGCTGGGAAATGACCTTTTAAGCCATCGATCGCGGCTCAATTTGGGTCGCAATTCGGTGGGCTCACCAATAAGGTACCTGTATCCGGCAAAGATGTCATTCGAAACCGAATCGCGAAGCTAGCATCGTACCAATACCACCCTTGCAGGCTGGCGGACCACAACTGGTGTGATGCATCGGTCTTGATGCCTGTGTATGACGTGAAGCTTTAGAACGCATGGCATTGTCTTTGCACTCTTTACCATTGCCCTGTGTGGGCGCATCATATTAGAATTGTTGATAATGCTTGCTTAGGTCTTGAGTGCTTTCGACGATTGTTGCCAGCTTGTTATAGCAGCGGCCAGAGCATTGACTTGTACGATAGAGAAGAAGGATGGAGGTCAGCCAAAGGGAGAACACACAGATTCTTGACAATGCTGATTGCCACTTTGGCAAGATAAGGCATCGGGAACATGACAATCAATGGAATGCTCAAACTGATCGCGATCATAAACACAATGCGTCAAGAGGTGCAATCCAGGGTAGCCCAGGAATGGATTGCTTGACGATTTGTATACCTTAGATGCGGTGCGCACTATGGTCGCCCGTCCAGTCGATGTGCAAGATTGATCATACTTGAATGTAGGCTTCATACCAAGCGGTGCGAATGCTGTTGTCGTTTTTAGGGGAGATGAGAACATGAATTTCCAACAATAGACACTTCAGATCTGGGAGAGGCACGATCTTACGCAAACCCTAACCCACGGCCAGGTACTGATGGCGGGGCAGGCAAAGCTCCGAGCTTGGCGTCGCGCGCTCATTCGTTACCCGGGAGCCTAGCATCACATCCCACTATCTCCACCACATTGTTCCAGCACGCGAGTGGCCCGCTGCGGCACTGAATCGGTAGCTTCAGCGACATCATTGCACCTCCCGTCCCGTCACCCTCACCACCGTCACTGCCTCCCGTCTTTTCCCCAACCAACCAGTGCCGGCAAATTTAGTCTCGTCTGAGCGTCAAGTCTGAACTCCAGCTAAAGCTGAATATTGTTTGCCCACAACTTCTAACATAGATTCACACGCGATAGCTCTTACTCGTTTTTGCTTCACCGCTGCGGCCGCCCCTCCACCCCGCTCACTACTGTGCTGGCCATGGCTCGTTGAGGTTGGTAGCGTCTCGGAGTCTCCCACCGCTTCTCCACCATACACCTACCTATCTCACCTACGACCAGATCGCCAACATCCCAGCCACCGTCGCTTTCGTTCATTTTGCTGCTCTTTTCTGCCCCATTCTCTTCCGGCCGACTGCCCTGTCGTCGAAGCATCCGCGAATTCTCTACTGAGGCGCCACGATGCCTTGCTTCAAGGGCATTGCGGTCAGCATTCACGCCAACTCGGCCCCGCTGCCTGAGCATGGCATGCAGAAACAATCCCGTCTCTCGCGCATCAGCACCTATATCCCCGTGCCACAGCCTGATATTTCTGGCGAGGGGAAACCTGAGCCTGCAAAGTTCGCTATCAGCATCACTCTGTTGACGCCCGGCGTACCGATCCCTTACTCGACTCCCAAGCCGACCGAGTCCAACCCGTACCCGAAACCGCAATTTGTCGGCAGCCTGCAGCCCGGCTCGGATGGCGAGCGAGGAAAATACAATGGCATGGTCACTCCGTATATTCCCATGACCAACTCCGACAACGAGACCATTGCGGCCTACATTTACTTTGACGGACGAGCCAAAGAAGAAGTCGCAACATTGCTCAGGCCCGGCGAGGAGACATGGGTCAACAGCCGATGGGTTCAAGTGCCGGATTCTGAGGGTGGAGGCCTTGCCGAGAGGGAATTCCTCTTCCGTGAGGTGGGATTGGAGAAATGGCTCAACGGTCTCGATCTCCAGGGACATGATGCACCCGAGAAGCTGGAGAAACGCCGTCAAAAGTTCGAAAAGAGGCAACGAAGACAAAAGGCAGCGCAAGAGGGGAGCACCGGGATGGATGTCGAAGGAGGTTCCAGCAGTCGAAGCCGAAAAGATACCTTGACGTACGGTGCTGACAGCAAGACCCCTCTCGAGGCGGTCATGGACGAGACCGACTCATCCTCAGACGACGACGACGAGCCCCCGGAAGCTACTGGGCAAATCAAGGTAGCCATGTTCCGCGTACTGGCATCAGGAGAAATCAAGAAGGGCGAGTACTCACCTCAGTTCGATGCCCACGACGGCGATGACGACTACACGGACGGCAAGCAAGGAGCCGACGTAGAACATACCACAAGCTTCGCGAAGCCAAAGACTCTCGACCCCAAAACAATCAGCACACAGACCGTCACCGGTATTGATGGCCCAGACAAGCCATACGCCACCTTCACCTTCTTTTACCGAGGCGAGAGTATGTCACTCCAGTCCCTTGGATTCTGCGTGAACCGAAAACTGACAATGAGCAGGACAATTGCAGAAGACTGGCATCATCCAGTCTACCAAGAATCCTCAGGCGACACCCGCGTCAGCCAAGCGTCGGTCTGGCCAACTTGACTTCTCGAATCTCGGACCACTGAAGGCCGGGGGTACGGTTGGGTTTTCGACCTTCCGCGATCAAACGACAGACGCGTCGCACCGGAGAAAAGCTAGGAAGAAGAGCAACGGAAACATAGCAGACGACAGCGATGACGACGATGATGATGACGACGTTCCGATTACCAAAATGGAGGACACTGACGATAAGATCGACACCAGCAAGCTGGCTCCTGAGGATGCTCGGTTCCAAGGCGAGCTCGCTGACGGTGTCAACCGCATTCACGTAAGTCTGCTTTATTTTCACGGGTTTTGGCTAAGGAGCTAACGGTGGGATCAGCTCAAACGCGCGCACTCTGCAGACCCCGACACGTCTTCCACGACACCGGAGGCAGCTCTTCAACCTGTAGCATCTGACCCGTCCGTCAATACAAGTGCGGTGAATGCAACGCCAACAACCAAGACCGGCCTGACTGGTACATCAGATGTACCACCAGAGGCATTGGTAGGCAGTCCACTGAAGAAGGCAAGGCCCAGCATAGACCAGGGAGCTGGCGGGGAGAAGTTCTCAGCAACCCAAAGCTTGAGTGCGGCCTTGGGCTCGATTGTTGGTGGCTCGAATGGCTCGGGCCCGACCGGTACACCGCCCATCTCAACATCAGCTGCCAGCGATTCGCCAGCAGCGACGGCCAGCACTACTGGCGGCGTTAAAGTTGAAGAGGAAGAGGAACTGTAGGACAGCCAGCGGCAGCTTGAACAGCAATGGTCATTGTGGCCGCGGAGACCGCCGGCATCAGCAGACGGGCCAATCCGTCCAGTACGCGACACTGCGCAATCGACAGCGCCAGAGCATCAACATCAATACCGAATCCCGCCTTGCATATATAAGACAACGGTGGGCAGGCTTAACAGAAGCGGCGATGGTTGGTAGCATGTGCGGGTCAGAGAAGGGGTAAAAAATAAAAAGTCGCCCCTTGGGATAGCGATATTAGGACGGAGTAACAAAGAAGAAGGTTGTAGGGCATGACTTGGCATCTGGATTGACATAGTCGCCTTTGTATGTTTGGCTAATCAGCGAGTGGCATTCATAGCTAGAACTGCTCAGAAGCGATCAACCGAGAGCAACGTATCGACGATATTTGATATACACCGTTCGCAGTGACAAGCTTTGCCTCGCTATGTCTCGACAGGAAGTCCCTAGGCTGTGTCGGTGTAGAAGGACAACAACCCGAGTGCTGTTCTTCAGCATGAGTCCAGCGGCAGTGAGCCACAACTACGATTGGCTACATAGCAATTGAAACCTCAATGGCGAGCTGCATGTTCTGATCTACGGACATGCGATCATGCAAGATGAAATAATCATGCCAACTTCGTGAAAACATGTGAAGGTTTACGAGGCGGGGAATGCACTACTGGGACCGACAGACAGGCCAGGTCGGAAGATGGCTTGACCGCCTTGACCAAGGGTGCAGAGATCAAGTTCGAAATCGACATTACGATCGAGACGTCCTAAGAAAGCTGAGCTCGTTGAGAGTCTCGGAGGATGTTAGCAAATCCGTCCAATGAGAAGTGAGTTGAGAATGAAGTTTATGTGAAAATGGAAGGGAATAGTGCGTGTCAGACTGTTGAGCTTGATATTTGAATGATCAACATGGAAATTCAGTTGGCCGTTCTTAATGGAAGAGTGTGTCATCACGTAAATGTGCACTATTGAAGGCCTCGAAAGGCTTGGTTGGGCAGGGGGAAAGCAAAAAGTAGAAGCAGTCAAAACTTACCAGCTGGCACAAACAGATGTACAAGGCGTTTGTACCACAATGCCGCGCCCAAAATGAGGCTATGATACACAGGCAGCCAGGTTGCGACTGCACAATGCCCGGACGCTGCGCTGGCAGCTTTCAGGACTGTGTTGTTCTTGCATTGAAGAGTGTTCCGTTGGGATGGGAAGTTTGCTGGCAGCGAAAAATGTAGTCGGATGGAAAATAGGGCCTATGCTTGATTAGTGCATATGGCTGGTTAAAAGCTACGGACCAGGCATGCCCTGCCAACTAGCACGCGTAATGCATTTAACCAGTGCCGTTGAACCATCGGCAATCTCACAGCAGCTCCTTCAGGCACTGTTTAGCGCTGGGCTGCACGTCATGCTGGCCTAAGAAATTGCGCGCGCTCCGTTGCCCCTCATCCCAGCCCGAAAGTGGGAGCAATAAACCCCACCAAAAAGACGCTGCGCAGGCAGCTTCAGGCAGAACGAGGGGCCGCTGCACAGGCGACCGTGCGATTCCTCCGACTTGTTTTCCCTCCTCTTCCATTTGCCCCTCCTTGCGACTTTGTTGTTACTCTTTCGAACCCGATCTTCGTCAGGCACGCATTTACGACTCTCCAACGACTATATAAGACCTTCAAATACGGTCTGAATTACGATACCCGACCTCTATACTTGCTAGATTCGAGACTTCGCGCACACGCGTTACATATATTCACAATGGCTGGTGAGTGCGCTTGAAGCTGCTCCAGGAGACGGCATATGGTGTTTGCTTGCAACCAAACAAAGTACTAACGTGCTACTTCACAGACTTCGAGGCGGTTGCCAGTAAGGACTCAATCAGATCAACAACAGTACGGCGCCCCGACTTACCAACTCTCTAGAGCAATTCATCGAGTTCTACTACAACACTTTCGATGCCGACCGCAAGGGTCTTCAGGCTCTCTACGTACGTTGCTAAAGCCAATCCAAAACCCGAACTTCACTAATACTTGCGCAGCGTGAGCAGTCCATGTTGACTTTCGAGTCTGCTTCCGTTCTCGGTGCTGGCCCCATCACTGAGAAGCTTACTGTATGTTGTGTAGCCAAGATCTACTCTGTGGACAGCTTACTGACGTGAAATGATAGTCTCTTCCTTTCGAGAAGGTCAAGCACGAGGTGCAGACCCTTGATGCCCAGCCCACCCCGCAGGATGGCGGTGTTATCATTCTCGTCACTGGCAAGCTTCTCGTACGTCATCACCAAGACCTCGTCCTGAACGGGAGGCCTGCAGTACAACTAACACGGTTTATAGGTCGATGAGGAGCAGCGCCCTATGAGCTACACCCAGTCCTTCCAGCTCTCCCGAGATGCCTCTGGCCAGTACTTCGTCTTCAACGACATCTTCAAGCTTGTCTACGCTTAGACGAAATAGACGAAGCAGAACACCATTCAGGCGCCATATGGCCACATCAACCCACGCAATATGCTTGCTGAGTGGCTGAATAACGGACTCAACCCAAATAAATGAAAGGTCTAGACGTCAAAAAGATGATTGATCCGTTGTCTTTTCTTGGAGACTTGGCACTTTGTGCGTGATATTGCTTGCTTTCTTACTTCTGGTAGACGTACGAACTTCCAAGGAAGAAGACATATACGTCCAAAGCACATGGTCGGGTCATTGTCCATCTTGTTATGCGTATGATGAATGGATATCTTGATAATTACATGCTGTTTGCTACAGCTCTATGTTGGCTTTCGTAAATCGCCGCGCAGCCGGCTGCACGACCCAGTCCTTCTATTGAATCGCCATCGATGCACTGCGACCACGGAAGACAAGCATACCGTGGTTTCCGCGGACGACCTGTCCGGGAGTTGCAGCAGCAGACTTGCTTCCTCCAGAGCTTGAGCCGAGCTCAGTGACTTTGCCGGTGTGAATATCGAACATACAACCGTGCACAGTCACGCCACGGCTCTTCATTCCCATCCTCACAGCCCAGTTCGCTTTCAATGTCCTGACACCAGCCTCAACGTTCAGCTCCGCCACGCGTGTGCACTTCTGTTCGGTGCTAGTGTGGCCATTCATCTGCGTCTCGACCTGGCCAGTCAGAGCACGGAGTGGTGTGAGCCAGATGTCGAGAATACCGCCCATTGTGCCGTCTCCGAGTGCTGCTTCGACCATGTCGCAGCCAGTGTGGCCGCAGAGGACGATGTGCTTGACTTGGAGGTTGATGACGGCGTGCTCGATCACGGCGAGGGTGTTGAGATCGGTGGGAGAGACGATGTTAGCGACATTTCGGTGGACGAAGATGTCACCAGGCTGAAGACCGAGGATAGTGGTTTCGGGGACGCGGGCGTCGGAGCATCCAAGCCAGACTATGGTAATGGTTAGCATGACGAAATCAAGATTATTCTTGAGTCTGGCAACCTACGAATGGAGGGTGTGTTCTTCTCGGCAATGGTCTTGAAGAAGGCAGGATTTTGACGAGACTTGTAGCCAGCCCAAGCCTGGTTGGAGCTCAAGGCGTAGGTGTAATCGTCCTCTGGTTGATGTTAGTCAGGTTCTTGAGAGTCGCAACGCTGCAGTCTTACCGGAAGCCATTATGAATACGAAAGTTGATGAAATAAGACTGGAACACTTGAGACTTGAGATCGATGTATATGACGGCTAGTAAGATCAAGGACAAGCAGAAAGCAGGACTCCAGGTCGGGGTATCATGAAAGTTGGGATTGAAACAAGAATATTCTCGGATTGTCGTGGGCGACAGGCCCTTTTTCTTCCTCCCCGACACAGGCCAGATCACAGCTCTTGAAACAAAGGGTTTGCGAGCTCACCATCTTGATACAGAAAAGTCGTGATCATCGCAGGGGTCCTGTTCCGGACGACGCCCGACTCTGAAACCACTACAGCCTCACGGGGTACTCGTGCCCTCGCGTGTGTTTTCAGCGGCACCCCTAGGTTCTGAGATCCTGATTCTTCAAACACATCGCTGGATCCAATGGTCTGTGGCCCTGTACGGGGTTGTTGGCGTCGTAGCACCTGTTGTCTTGGCGGGGTGACGCACTGACGGTAGCTAGGCGCGCATCATGAGCGGAACGACCCAGAAGGGGCTGACCGAAACCAGGGGTGAACATGCCTGTTACACACAAGGCCTACGGCATCCGGACACGACAAACATTACTTCTTGAATCATCCGAACATGCTTTTATTCACTCTCGAGTCGCGGCAGTTCGCGTGTTTGGGCGTGTGGGACCTCGACATCCTTTTTGACTGGTAAAATTCATTCAAATTGTTCATGACCCTGAACCCTGCGTGAACACCGTTGATCCCTTGATTTCATAAAATGCACAACACCCGAATGCAATTGGCGGGGTATTAACACCACTTAAAATGATGCTTATGTTCTTTTAGATCTTGGTGGCGAGCTCGAGAGCCTTGCGCTTCTTCTCGGTCTTCATCTGGGCCTTGGGACCCATGATGCCACCACCCCACTGCCTCCTGGCGGACTCGTGCTTGTCCATGAAGCCATCCTTGATGGTGGAGACGAGCTTGGAGAGCTCAGACTTGTCCTCGGAGCGGACCTCGGTGAGGGCAACAACGGCGGCGGTCTAGAATTGCATTAGTGGGAAGTTTCAAGCGTAGGTTCCAAATGTTACATACCTTCTTGTGGACGACCGTGCCGAGACGGGCCTTGCCCTTGACGATGGCGTACGGGACACCCATCTTCTTGCAGAGGGAAGGAAGGAAGACAACGAGCTCGATGGGGTCGACATCGTTGGGGATGAGGACGAGAGAAGCCTTCTTGTTCTCAATCAGGCCGACGACGTGGTTGAGACCGTACTTGGCGGCGTAGGGCTTCTTGCTGACGTCCTCCTTCTTCTTGCCCTCCTTGACGGCGGTGGCCTCCTTGAGGAGACGCTCCTTCTTCTCGGCCTTGGTCTCAGGGCGGTACTTGTTGAGGAGCTTGAAAGCCTGGGCGGCGGTGTTCTTGTCGAGAACGTGCTGGAACTGGGCAAGAGCCGGGGGAACCTTCAGGCGCATCTGAAGAATCTTCTTCTGGCGCTGGAGGCGGACGTACTCGGGCCACTTGACCATGCGGCCCATGTTGCGCTTGGGCTGGATGTCCTGGCCAACACCGAAGTTGCGGGAACGCTTCTCGATGAGAGGGTTCTGTAGAACAGCATTGATCAATTCCTGGTCGACAGCCACATACAGAAGGAGTACTGACCTTGGGAGCCTTCTTAGAGCCAGCCTTTCCCTGAGGGAAAGGGGCCGCAGCCACCTTCTTGCCGGATTTGGGGGGCTGTCATTGAGAAAAGAAGACATTAGCGACTTGCTCCAAGCCAAAAAGTCTTCTCTGAACTCTAGTGAGAGCAACACTGCACCCTTCCTCTGCCTTAGAGACCATTCGGCACACCAAAGTAGAGAAAGAGGCGTATGCATCTCCAGCCAAGTCTTCACCATGCGAGGAAAAAGTCGATGTCCAAATGGGAGTATCAGACTCCTTCCTGCAGAGGGCGGTACATCCCGACCAACAAGGTTCACACAGTGAAGGCGAACTCGAGTCGGAAGAGGAATTGGACGATCATCAATTGCGCGCGCAAAGACGCATAATCGAATCACAGCACTGTGGCCATTAGAGTCCAGAGATGGGAGGCAAAGCCTTTCGGCTGCCTTGTATTCAACTCACCATCTTGGATCTCGGGAAGGAATTTGTCGAGGGGAAATGCTCAGTCGTAAAGAGCAGGAAATTCCGTGATGCGGATAGATGGAGGTTAGCCGATTAAAATGATTTCGGTGGGAAGAAAAGTTGTGTGCTCAATTCAAGTGGGGCTAGCGCGAAAATGGTGGACCACGTGACCCGAGCTCAAGATGCATCTCGACATCGAGAATTATACCCAAGCTGACAATGGTGTCAGGCGCGCAGTTTGGCGAGAAAATAAATAAGTAGACACTAAACATGCTTGTAAGGGATTAGATGGCAGAGAGGTACTTGAAAAGTTAAAGACATCAATTGTGACATTTGTGGTTGTACTCCTTCAAGCCGTTCCAACATGGCTATTGGCCTACCACGCAAGGCAAGTAGTCAGAGGAGGAAACAAATCACTTTTCAGAAAGCAAAATGACTGGTATACGACATCGGTATCTTGTTACTACTGAGAGTGTTTTGTGAAGGTTCGTGTTGTCCGAACATCCTTTTCAAGTGCTCCTAAAGCTGGTTAAGGTGTACACTATCGCCACTACAGTACGAGCGAAGAAACTGGAGGGGTGTGTGAGTGAGTCTCTCTGACTTGAAGACTTGAGCATCTCACCTAACTTTTCAACCACCACATTTCAATCAACTTTCCAGTTCCTGGCCCGACGACAAATCTCATATTGACTCCGGATTCACTTCAGCACCAAAGCTATATTCGTATCGGGGGGTCGAGCCGCAGAGGGCAGTTCGCCATGCCACCAGTCACCTGTGTACAGTGCCAGCAAAACCGGGCTGTCGTGAAGAGGCCGAAGAACCACCACAAACTCTGCAAGGAATGCTTTTGCACAGTATTTGAGGACGAGATTCACCATACGATCACATCGTCAAATTTATTCTCACCAGGCGAGCGAGTCGCGATCGGTGCATCAGGTGGCAAGGACTCGACAGTCTTGGCATCTGTCTTGAAGACACTGAACGAGCGACACAAGTACGAGCTGGACCTCGTGCTGCTCAGCATCGATGAAGGAATCAAGGGCTACCGAGACGACTCACTGGAGACCGTAAAGCGCAATGCTGTTCAGTATGAGATGCCGCTCAAGATCGTCGGATACGACGAGCTTTATGGTTGGACGATGGATCAAGTCGTTGAGACTATCGGGAAGAAGGGCAACTGCACATACTGCGGTGTGTTCCGACGACAGGCACTGGATCGCGGCGCCAAAGTTTTGGAGATCAAGCACGTTGTTACTGGCCATAACGCAGACGATATCGCAGAGACCGTTCTCATGAACTTGCTGCGTGGCGACCTGCCCAGACTATCGCGCAGTACAAGCATCATCACAGGCGACTCCTCAAGCGATGTGAGACGAAGCAAGCCACTCAAGTATGCGTACGAGAAGGAGATCGTGCTCTATGCTCACCACAAAAAGCTCGACTACTTCAGCACCGAATGCATCTACAGCCCTGAGGCGTTCCGTGGCACAGCACGAAGTCTCATCAAGAACCTGGAGAAGGTTCGACCAAGCGCTATTCTGGACATCGTCAGAAGTGGTGAGGATCTGGCAAGACTGACGCCGGACAAGATGCGAGGGTCGTGCGGATGTGATGAGAATGAAGGCATGAGTGGCTGCGGCTCGTCCGTTGGGAATACCATGGGTGGCGCGATGAAGGAGGCGAAGACCGAAGGACAAAAGACTACTACCGCCCAGAATCTTGAGACTGAGGTAACCTCATTGAGCCTCAAAGAGGGCCAGTCAGTATCATTACCTTTGAGGAATGGCAAGCAGAAGAGCAAAACGGCAGGTTCGATACAGCAAATGGGCCAGTGCGTTCGCTGCGGGTACATGTCGAGCCAGGCCATTTGTCAGGCTTGCACGCTGGTCGAGGGTCTCAACAAGAACCGAGCGGAAATATCAATATAGATAGCGACCTCCGCAATATCACAAATCAACAAATAATCCCGAAATGGTTTCAATAGTTTCTTATTGGTGGCTGTATCTCCCCAAGCTGTCATCTTCCTCTGCTGGACGCCCCGTCGTTCTAGAAGCAATCGACTTGATACATATGTACATTCGCGTTGATGACTCGCGGGTGCTGATCGAGGAGCAGTATTCGAAAGTCCTGACAACTGCTCAAGTGAATCTCTTCTCCAGCTGCAACAATAAGTTAGCCTTGTTCTCATTCGTGCTGAATGGGTCACACGTACCTTCCAGCCGTTTGTGAACTCGAATCCTGCCGGCGCTTCTGGCCGGTCGATCTGCCCTCTCACCCTCCCTGTCAATCGACGATCGCGGTCCATCACTAGAAGACAATGTCAGTAGAACATAACCCAGGTAGATGTGTCGTCGGTGTCGTACTTTGCTGCAATTCAATTAGCAAATCAGCGCATTACAAACGTGCAATCGTCTGGACATACCCTATCCCACTGATCAACGGAGTATCTGGGACGCTTGCCATCGTTCTGCATGGTCTTGATAGTAGCAAGACCGGCGCCAGTAGCACCAAACATCTACTACAGTCAGATTTTGTTCGGCTGCGATTCCGCCTCGGAGTCAATGTCATACCGCGACGATGATGGCGTACGGCAGGAGAGCCTCGAAAGGAACCGGCATGTTGTGAGTGGCGCCGCTCGAGCGGACTTTCTCAGTAGGGTGATCGGGATATTCGAAGAGAGTATCGTTCGCGAGAATTGATCGCTTCAAGCGCAATTCGAGTTGATGGACGCCGAAGTCGTGGTTGGAGGTTGTCGTCGGTCCAGCATTGAAGCTCGGATGTGGGAGGATACAGAAACGGGCCTCTTGGGCCGGAGTTTTGCCGCGGTTGATGGCAGACTTCCCGTCGACGATGACGAAAAGCACGTACCTGGTTGGTTAAATTAGTGACCGAAATATTCTGATCGAAAGACCACTGTCCCAATGATTAGTTGAACCTACTAAAGAAATAATTTGGTCGGTGCACCATTTGCTACATGCAATGCCTTGTTTTGAGTAGGAACTCACCAGCCCATCGCGAACTCGCTGAGTCAGCGATACGGTGCGTGACACAGTGCACACTGTCTTGAGCTCCAGACGCGGTGCGCTCCAACACTCGCGACAGTCGAGGTATGCGCGCGCCCACCGAGCTTGACCAGATCGCCAAAACTGTCCCTCGAAGACCTCACGCTCATTGCTCTATTGATACGGCGTGCGATCCGGGCGCGATGATTTGCGAATCATTTCCCACGACAATCTCGTCGCACGCAGTTTCGCCGGCTCGAACTTGCTCAGCGGAGCACCACACCAGATAATGACCATGTCGAGCGCGCGCGCTGCGGAGGACGAACTTCAACAAAGCGTTTTGCTCTCAGCCGAGGACGCAGAATATGAGACTGCTGACCAAGGAAAGGATGAATCAACGACACCAAACGATTCGCGTGCGCAACGCACTGGCGACAGCGAGAGTAGCTTAGGAGAACCGGAAGATGCCGATAGCGAAGACCGGGACGCTTCCGGGGAGGAAGCCGAGGAAGACGTAGATGCATCAGGCGAGGACGAGATCGACTTGGTGCCTAGACCAATACACAATGGAGTCACAGACGACGCTGATAGTGATGAGTCAGAATCTGAGGACGGGGACGAGCCTGTTGGTGCCGTCAAGACCAGGCGCGCATTATCGGAGGATTTTGACCAAGAAAGTGACGTTTCAAGCCACCCGAGCGCTGTTGACGAGGAAGAAGAATCAGACGAAGCCCCTTGGGAGCAGGATGAGGACGCTGGCGAGGAGGACGAGGACTCTGACACCGAGCAAGCAAACATTTGCTTGTTCTGCAAGCAAGACGAGGAGAACGACCCAAGTGAGGACTTTGAAGCGTTTCTGAATTGCAAGGCATGCAAGAGCCATGGTGAGTCGCGCAATGCTCAGGAGCTATGATCAAACAGCTGACAAAATCAAGCTCATCAACAATGCGCGCGAGAAGAGGCAGCTTTGACAGCTGAGAACAGTACGTCTTCAATATTCCTCTCGCATCATTCTAGACTATTAACACACGGTTAGGCGCTAAGAGCTGGACTTGTCCAAATTGCGATGCTGTCACTCCCAAACTGGAAGATGCGGATGATTCAGACATCGACATGGGCGATGATGGTGCAATAGTCGAGACGAGAAGCGACAAAGATGTCAGTGAGTCTGCAAAAGAAATCGCTCGAGACGGCAGTGCCGAGTCTGCCAGCTCTGCCATTGTTTCACGACCTCGAAGGAAGAGGAAGTCACCATCCGTCGAGCCCGAAGACGACACCATTTCGCTACGTAAGAGGAGGAGAAACGTGTCAAGTGCTCCTGGGTCGGGAACAGATCCAGATGTAGACCCTTCAGGCGACCAAAGGCGATCACAATCTCGTGCACTGCGCCTTAAGGCGACGCGGCCATCCCGAGTTACGATTGATAGCCGGTCTAGATCATCATTGATGATTACCATTAGGATGCCATCTGAGAAGTTGAAGAAGACTCTGGTATCGAAAAGAACTCTGCAACGTCGGGCAGCCAACGCTCGCTCACGTGCGGCCGCTCCAGCAACCGAGGCCGCATCAACACCTGGCGTACCCGCGCTTCTCGAAACACCTTTCACAGCAGACTCATATTCCCAACCGTTTTACTCCTTCTTCGACAAGGAAACCGATGACGCTAAGGGCAAACCATACGGCGGTATCTTGACGGAAGCCGAGGCAGATACAAGCAAGACCTTACCGCAACAAGAGGACCGTCGCAGGTTCGACCAAGCGAAACAAAAAGCTGAAGATGAGTGGCGGGCGCGAGTCCTCGCCATGCAAGCACAAACAGAGGCTCCAACGCGGAAGACGAAGAAGAACGACCATGCCAGCCAGATCGAATGCATCGAGTTTGGTGGCTGGGAGATCGATACTTGGTATGCAGCACCGTACCCTGCAGAGTACAGTAGGAACAGAGTGCTCTACATCTGCGAGTTCTGCCTCAAGTACATGAACTCCGACTATGTGGCGTGGCGGCACAAGCTCAAGTGCGGAACGAAACATCCGCCTGGCGACGAGATCTACCGACATGGATCAGTCTCTTTCTTCGAGGTTGATGGCCGGAAGAACCCAGTCTACTGTCAGAACCTTTGCTTGTTGGCAAAGCTCTTCCTGGGATCAAAAACGCTATACTACGACGTGGAGCCATTTCTGTTCTACGTTCTCTGCGAATATGACGACAACGGCTATCACTTCGTTGGCTACTTCTCTAAGGAGAAAAGAGCGAGCAGCCAGAACAACGTGTCATGCATCTTGACATTGCCGATTCACCAAAGGAAAGGGTATGGCAACTTGCTTATCGACTTCTCTTACCTTCTTACGAAAGTCGAGGAGAAGACTGGCTCTCCGGAGAAGCCCCTTTCCGATATGGGCTTGGTGTCATATCGGAATTACTGGCGGCTCATTCTGTGTCGGTACTTCATGCAGACACTCGATAAGGAAGACTACAAAAGAGAGGGCCTGAGCATCAGACGAATATCTGATGATACGGGCATGACCGCCGACGACATCATTTCAGCGCTGGAGGGTCTCAGAGCTTTGGTCCGTGATCCGCATACGAAGACTTACGCCTTTCGAGTTGACATGGACTACTGCCGCCAATATGTGGCTAAGTGGGAAGCCAAGGGCTATGTGCAGCTAAAGCCAGAGGCGTTGGCTTGGACCCCGTACGTCATGGGTCGCAGTAATGCTGTGAACTTCGAGCTTGGTCCGCCCATCAACACCATTGCTCCGCGCGAAGACGACGAAGCAAAACTGGAAGAGGGACCCAATAGTCTTGTGCAAGGTCACAAGCCCGTCACTAACGGGCTCGAGAGTGCTACAGAGGGTGCACTTAACTCTCTGAAGGAGGACGTCGACTCGGAAGTGACCCAAAAGGTTGCAGAGGACGACAAAGAGAATGCAACGCCTGGGGAAGGCGAGGAAGCGGAAGAGGGTCCTCAAGCCGACGGCACAGAGACGTGGTCACTTCCATATCGCAACATTCCTCCATCGCGGTTCGAAGTTTTCCCAGCCGTGACGCATGGCCGACGAAACGACAGGCCACGGGTTAGTCGCCCATCAGCGCCACGGACAACTAGTAGTGCTCCTCGTCCAAAGCGGCCCAGCGGCAGCAGCAGGCGTAGCACCATGACTCGCCCAAAGAGCAGCAGCAGCGGCTCACGTCGAAAGAGCGGAGGAACAGGTCGTGGACCAGGCCGTTGGCCGAAGGGCACAAAGAAGGCTGACTACGGGAATGCTGACAGCGGACCCGGACTGCCTCCTGGATGGAACGCGAAATCTGGCGATCCCAAACCTGAAGGTGTTGAGCATGAACGGGCAGAGCTTGAGGACGACGAGTCGGCGCAAGATGAAGTTAGAGTCTTTGTCGCGCCCCTGGCAACCAATGGCATTAACGGCAGTCCTTCCAAAGCCATTCCCGAGATGGCTGTCGAGGACGAGGAGGACGAAGAAGAAGAGGAAGAGGAAGAGGAAGAAGACACCGTCATGGCAGAAGATGTTGACGCTGAGGGGGAGACTGAGTAGGAATGCCCTGCTCCTGCTCTTGTACAGCTAAGTCGTTTTGGTGATTCTTTAGGCGCAAGGACGGAGGGCGATGGATTGACTCCGTGGTTTTTGCTTTTCTATCGCAAGGGGTTTGGTTCTTATTCCTTGTTGTGAAGATACCTATTACGGGGTTTGATGCGAGGGGTGTTTGTTTAGCAGGCAGTATGATAATAGTGAATTGATGGTTTTCATGAAGTATGCTATTGTCTTTCCAGGTGGACGTGACCCCGTCCGTTTGAGTCCGTTTCCCTTCAAAATTTGTGGCCGCGATCGTAGTATGACGACTGCATTAACTGTTCTGCTCTTCCTCTTCAGCAGCTCTCTTCTCCCAGAAGCCCTTCCCGTAACTCACGCAGATCTCCTCCCCCTTCTTTATCCCCTCCCATTTTCCTCGTCCCTTTCTCTCTCCAACCATACCCGCATTCCCTCTGACCACCCAAAATCCCACCACGACCATCCCCCACTTCTCACTCCAGCCCGTCCCAAACTCTGCATTTGGCCTCTCCCTGACGCCTCCCCTGAAGTCATTCACGAATCTCGCCTCGTTTCCACATCTGCTTGCGTCGACAGCAATATCAGCGTCGTGGTCGAGCCAAAGGTCGTAGTCCGAGGATGGGTCCGTGGTGGTCGAGGTGTGCGTGCGGCCAAGGTAGGGGAGGATGAAGGTGCCGGGCTTGAGGTCGCGAAGCGCGAAGAGACCGTGCTGGTTGTACGCGGGATGAGAGCTTGATGTGATTGGTGTTATGCGGACGAGTGAGGAGGGAAGGGTGGTTTGTTGAGTAGTGAGAATAGGTGTGCTTGGATCTGATGGCTTGGTGCGGATGAAGGTGAGATGTGCAGAGGTCAAGTCTTTGTCTAATGATGGAGATGAGACATATGGGAATTTGGAAGGCCAGTTCTTCGGTGTTGACATGATTCTATAGTGACAAATGAAGTGACTGCTTGCAGGCGATGCCGTTGATGTAGATGCAGGAGCGAAGTCGTAGATGGGGTCAAGACGGAGGCAAAGTCGAACATGGAAACACACGAAGTTGGAACAAATTTCACCATACACGTCATTGCCCGTCCTACATAAGCAAAGCTTCACGAATTGGAGAACGAGGCGAATTATAATCACTGAATCATCACAAAATGATATCATTGCAATGCGAGCCGACTAACTCGACTCGCAACTATACTACATATCCCACAGTCGTTCACGTCTTCTAAAGGCACCCGGGCTATTTCCTGCGTGCCAACCCCTTTTCCTGCACAATGCTTTGATTAAACTAGAACAGCCTCGCCGTGTAACCAACGTACAACACTATTTTGTCGATGACCTTAATGCGACATCACCTCGCTGTTGCGCTTCGCGCCGAGGTCCATTGAGTAAGCCAGCCGCCTGTCCTGTGTCAGGGGCAAGTTCAGGATCTTAGATCGGAGTTCCGAATCCTGCACGATCAGTTAGCATGTTGTACGGGAATAGTCTCATGGCTGTATGAGCATACCTGTTTCTTTCGTCCAAGCTTCAAGATCTCCTTCGCTGTCTCGTCCGCCATGTCTGACACAGCGGCATACCTCATCAGATCGGTCTCCGGAACCTCCTCGTTCATTGCATGCAGGCCTGTCTGGAGTCTATCCAGCACCGAGGGCTGTGTGCTCTCGCCTTTGCTCCTCTGCTGCAGCATTGTAAGAAAGAGGCTGTAGATCTCGCCGCCGGACGACCACCCTGATATGGTGTTGTGGCGGCCATCGAACTGAGAGATAAGCGATGACAAGGTCGCGTAGTCACGCTCAATGACAGCACGAGGGGCCACCTCGTTGGTGAGAACCCGATGAGCTTCGTCGAAAGATCCGGCTCGGAGCAGGCACTCGACCTCTGCAGATGCGTCTTTCTTGACACTTCGCATGTACAAGGCCAAGGCCTCCCACACCCAGGCGGAGGGGATCTGCATCTTCTGTGTGAGAGCTGCAAAGTTGGCTCCAGTATCAGGACCGATCTGCACAGCATGTCTGCACAGTTGCTCCTTGATGGCCTTGGCGCGAGCGTCAGGGTCACTCAGGTGTAGGATCACAAAAATGGCTTCTAGCCACTCGCCAGCGCTAGTCAGTTGAGAGGCATAGGCGAGAGTGATGGCGTCGGCCTTCTCGGTGGCGTTGCTGCCATAGGAGACCTGACCAGTGCTGACAAGAGCCTGCCCAAGTTGCCATGAGAGACGCATGTCGAAGGGGGAAAGCTGTGAGTTCTCCGGCCGAAGGACAGACTGGAGATCGGTGCTGTCCTCAGCATAGAGCTGCAAGAGTCCCCAAAGAAGATCTTGCCTGCTTGACTCGTCCTCATCGGCCCACAAAGGCTTGATGCCTTGATCAATGTACCATGGACGAGGCGTTGACTCCCGTTCCTGATCGATGTCGTTCTTGAACTTGCGCACTGCAGCAGACAGGTCATCCTGCTTACCAGTCGCATACCACAAACGCAGACCGAAAGCCTGTTTCCAGTCCAAACCAAACTTGTTAGAAATGACGAAGGACTCGATGCGATCCTCAGTAGGCACGCCCTTCATGCCCTCACAGACACCCACATTGCCACTGAGAAGTTCGTAGATCGTGCGAATAGACTCGGAGAACTCCGAAAGCATCTTTGAGTCTCGCCAGACCTTGAGCTGCTCTCGCATGTCTTTCTTGACAGCATCACTTGAACCGATAAGCGCAACAAGCGTACCCAGACGGAAGTTCTTGCTGTCTAACAAGTACTTGCACGCCTCTGCGACACGGTGACCGGCAAGACACGCGACAGCTTTCTCTTCGCTGGACGCGGCCAAGCCGGTGTTCTTGCTTGACGACTCGCGCACCAAGTCTGCCCAGTAATTTGACAGGGCTTTGCGACGGGCCTGTGAAGGGTCCCCGTCCTCAGCATTGAGTTCGACAGGGCCGAAAAGGAT